>JAABOM020113457.1:0-23805 GCA_011800125.2 Solanum clarkiae | reverse complement strand
TTTTTTTGGTGGGGGGGGGGAGTATGTACGGTGAGAGGAAGTGGTGGGGTGAGAAAAATATTTTATATTTTATTTTATAATATTTTTTTGAAATAATAATACTTTAATATTTAGTTTTGATACTATAATTTTTTTTATATAAAAGTGAAATGTTTTATCTATGTGGAGTGTGATGTGGCGTATTTTTTTAAAATAAAAGAGAGTGTTTAGTTTACACACCATGGTGATAGTTTCTCAAACTAATAAGTGATAGTTTAGGTATGAAACTCATACTTCCAATAGTTTATGTATGAAACTAAAAAAGAGAGAATAATGCATGTGTGTTTTTGACAATTACTCTCTCTCTTTTTTTTCTTAGAAGTTTTGCAGAGGCTATTGGCATGCATGAGGATTTTTAAATGGGAGAAAAATTAGTAATTAGTTGATTATATCAATTCTAAAAAAAAAAAAACTGTTATCTCAATTATAGATAAATATCTAATTTAATAGATTATCTAATTTAGTAGATTCTCTTGATTCAAAGATAAAACAATCACTCAACTATAGATAATTTCTAATAATCTTAGTTGTTCTTACTGTAATAAGGTCGCTAAAATTACTTTACTGTCATGATCCAAGCTCATGGCCTAGACTTGACACAACGCAAGAGAGACTTGAAGGAACCCCAAGCAAACCTCATAAAGCATCATTACACATCTTTGATCGCTGAAGCAATAAATCAAGCATCAAAGATAATGGAATGGAGAAAATGGGGCTAAGGGAAAAGCTTACACAATATCATGGTTAAAAGACGAGAGTTAAACTCATATCATAGATACTTAACATATCCAACAAACACCTCTAATACATAGATAAGAGCGGGGCCAAGACAAAGTAACCGGCCTCACCCTCATAGTCAAAATAAATAATAAAGATGAATGTCTCAGTACATAATAGAAGAAGCATAGACTAGGTCCCCGAAGTGGAGGACTCACCAACTAGCTTGAATAGTACCGAACTAGCCATGTGGAGGAGGATGATCAACTTGGGCACCTATTCCTACATGTTGACATCATATAGGCATAGAGTATGCGTTAATCTGTCTGAATGTACTAAGTATGTAGAATGCAATGTAACAATAGATAGAAATCATAATCAAAATGCATAAAATTAAGTAATAGGCTTAATATACAATATGTCATGTATGATCAATGCTTAAGCAAAACATCCTTAAGTAACTCATGCTCATACAAGATATCATAAGTGTAGAAGAGACCAAACTAGCTATTCAAGGTATAAATCCCTTGGTGGTTGTGTGGTAAAAATGCCTCACATTGTTGATAATAATCACACCTTGCCAACACGGTGACAAAGTATAAATCCCTCGCATGGTTGATGAGTATAAAACCCCAACATGGTTACCTGGGCTCTTGTACCCCCGGATCGGGTATGGTCTAATGCAATACTTTATATAGAGTATATCATATACATTAGCTCACTTCATCATCATATAGTTATTCATATAATATCTCATGTTTTGGACCAACAACTCCTCAAGAAATCACATCCGGGCATTTTATCAAACACATAGAGGTTGTGCAATGCTAATACAAAATCATAAAATATAGAGATGCAATCATGTAAGAAAATCCATTGTAAAACTATCAATCAACACCTTACAACACCCTCAAGACATATACATCAAAATCTCTTATCAAATTTTATAATAGATCCAAGATTTATAGCTCAAACGTAGCAAAAACAGTCACAACTTTATATAGCTTTAACATAGTGTACAGTGAATTTCATAATGATCAAGACCCATTTGTAAATCAACTTTAAATCATGCAATTTGAGTAAAAAAGAGGCTTGGGTATCATGGGTGAAAGGAACCCATGAAAGAAAACCACGTACCTTGGCTTAGAGATGAACTTGGTGAAAATTAGAGATGGAAACTTGAAGTTTGAAGAAGAACCTTGAAGGAGAACCTTTGCTCGGGATGAGGGTTTGAGTCTCGAATTTGGAGTGAAAATGTGGCTAAGTATTTTGGGGAGTACAAGGAAATGTTTAGAATGATATGAGGGTAAAATAAGGCTAACTATAGGTAAAAACACTGTTGGGAACACTTAGTTACAAGACCACAAAGCCTTGGAGCAAGATAAAAATCACTAGAAATAAAATACACAAATCCGCAATGCAGAGGCCAAATTAACACATGTCCTCGACAACTATGCGTCGCGGTGCTATCGCGGATTATCTCTGGAAATTGAAATTTGAAAATTTTAAATTGTGATTCGATTTCTCTAAATCGGGATTAGACCCCTTTCCCCCTAATTTGGACCCCCTGAACAAGAATATGAAGTTGAATTTTTGAAAATAAAAAACAGATTTTGAGATATATGAAAATTAAAATTTCAGGCATTCTGAGGCACGTTTTTGGGCACTTTTTGGGGTCGTTACAATATCTCCCCCTTGGGAACATTCGTCCCGGAATGTATGAGAGACTTACAAGATGAGAGTGATCATCAACAAATCAGCCCCAACAAGAATGTAACATAATATGTAAAACACCATTTTCATATTCTCAATATGTGTAAAATTATCATAAGTTTACCAACTTAAACATGAATATATATAACTAATATAAGGGCTGAAATATAAGACTTGAAATCACGCAGGGGACTTAGGATTAGTACCTTAGGCTTGAGTATAGTGGAAAAAATAAGGATACCTCTTTTGTGTGTTCGCTTCAACCTCCAATGTAGCACTTTTGACTTGCTGGTTCCTTCAAAGGACCTTAATAGATGCCACCTCTTTGTTCTTCAATCTCATTACTTGCCTATCGAAGATTTGAACCGAAATCTCCTCATAAGTCAATTTATTCTCAATAATACCCATGATATCAAAAGGCACAATGGCATTAGGATCACCAACACATTTTCTCAACATAGAGACATGGAACACCGGGTCAACCAAATTCATTTCACTAGGCAACTTCAACTCATAAACTACCTTGCCAACTCTCTCTATCACCTCATAAGGACCAACATACCTTGGACTCAGCTTTCCCATTTTACCAAAATGGACCACACCTTTAATTGGAGAAACCTTCAAATAGACCCAATTACCCACTTGGAATTCTAGGTCTTTTCTTCTTACATCGTCATAGGATTTTTGAATGCTTTGGGTTGTTTTCAACCTTTCCCTAATTATCCTAACCTTCTCAAGATCTTCCACAACGAGATTCGTCCCTAATAAAGTCACCTCTCCAACCTCAAATCAACCCACTGGTGATCTATAATGTCTCCCATAAAGAGCCTCAAATGGAGTCATGCCGATGCCAGAGTGATAACTATTAATGTAGGAAAACTCAGTCAACAGAAGATGATCATCCCAACTACCTTCAAGCTCCAAGAAATAAGCACTAGGCATATCCTCAAGTGTTTGAATGGTTCTTTCGGCTTGGCTATCCGTTTGAGGGTGAAAAGCATACTAAGGTGAACTTTGGTACCAAGACCCCTTTGAAAAGACCTCCAAAAGTGTGAAGTAAATTGTGAACTACAATCCGATATGACGGACAAGGGAACCCCACGCAACCTCAATAACTCATGGATGTACAATCTTGCATACTCTTCAGCCTATATGTAGTCTTAATCGGTAGAAAGTGAGCCAGTTTCATCATCCTATCAACCACAACCGTAATGAAATCAAAACCCTTTCTAGTCTTGGGCAACCTAACCACAAAATCTATATTAATCACCTCCCACTTCCAAGTGGGAATCTCCATGTCTTGGGTTAGGCCACCTGATCTTTGGTGTTCTGCTTTGACTTGTTAACAACTATGGCAACCAGAAATGAATTTGGCAATGTTCCTCTTCATGCCTCCCCACCAATACACATCTCTTAAGTCTCTATATATTTTGGTGGAACCAGGGTGGATAGAATAATAAGAATTATGGGCGTCATCAAGAATTTTCTCCCTCAAACCATCAACACAAGGAACACACAACCTACCTTGATATCTAAGGGCCCCATCTTCCCCTTGGGAGAAAACCTCTATTTTTTCCTCTTTTACAAAGGCCTTCAATTCAAGCAAGGAGGAGTCTAGATCTTGTTTTGCTATCACCTCGTCAGCCAAAGAAGATTTAGAACCATTAACAACAACAACACCATTACCCACATCCTCCAACCTAACCCCCAATCTAGACAATCTATGCACCTCTCTATCCATCTCTCTATCACCATCATCCACATGCGCTAGGATACCAATAGAAAACCAACTCAAAGCATCCGCCACAACATTTACCTTACCTGGATGATGATGCATACTCAAGTCATGGTCCTTAAGAAGTTCTAGCCACCTTATTTGTCTCAAGTTGAGATCTTTCTGAGTGAAGACATATTGGAGGTTGCACAATATCATGGTCAAAAGACAACAGTTAAACTAATATCATAGATATTTAACATGTCCAACAAGCACCTCTAATACATAGATAAGAGTGGGGGCCAAGACAAAGTAACGGGCTCACCCTCATAATCAAAATAAACAATAAAGATGAATGTCTCAATACATAATAGAAGAAGCATAGACTAGGTTCCCGAAGTGGAGGACTCACCAACTAGCTTGAATAGCACCGAACTATCCACATGGAGGAGGATAATCAACTTGGGCACTAGTTCCTACATGGTGACATCATGTAGGCAAAGAGTATGTGTTAGTACGTTTGAAAGTACTGAGTATGTAGGATGCAATGCCTAATAGATAGGTATCATAATCAAAATGCATAATATTAAGTAATAGGCACAATATATAATATGTCATGTATGATAAATGCTTAAGTAAAACATCCTTAAGTAACTCATGCTCATATAGGATATCATATGTGTAGAAGAGACAAAGCTACATATTCAAGGTATAAAGAATTTGGTGGTTGTATGGTAAAAACCCCTCGCGTGGTTGATGATAATCACACCATACCAACATGGTGAAAAGGTATAAACCCCTCGCATGGTTACCCGAGGTCTTATCCCCCGAATTGGGTATGGTCTAATGCAACACTTTATATAGAGTATATCTTATACATAAGCTTAATTCATCATCATATAGCTATTCATATCATATCTCATGCTTTGGACCTTCAACTTCTCAAGAAACTACATCCGGACATTTTATCAAATACTTAGAGGGCGTGTAATGCTAGTACAAAACAATGAAATATAGAGATGTAATCTTGTAAGAAAATTCATTGTAAAACTATCAATCAACACCTTGCAATACCTCAAGATATATACATCAAGACCCCTCATCAAATCTTACAATAGATCAAAGATTTATTGCTAAAACATAGCAAAGACAGTCACAAATTTACATAGCTTAACATAGCATGCAGTGAATTCCATAATAATGAAGACCCATTTGTAAATCAACTTTAGACTATGCAATTTGAGTAAAAAAGAAGCTTGGGTATCATGGGTGAAAGGAACCCATAAAAGAAACCCACATACCTTGGCTTAGAGATGAACTTGGTGAATATTGGAGATGGAAACTTGAAGTTTGAAGAAGAACCTTGAAGGAGAACCTTAGCTTGGGATGACGGTTTGGGACTTGAATTTGGAGTGAAAATGTGGCTAAGTGTTTTGGGGAGTATTGGGAAATGTTTAGGATGATATGAGGGTGAAATAAGGCTAAGTATAAGTTAAAACATGGTTGGGAACACTTAGGCCCGTGACCCCAAGGCCTTGGACCGAGATAGAAATCACTGGCAGCAAAATACACAGGTCTGTGATGCGGACCTATCGTGGAGGCCAAATTAACACATGTCCATGACAGCTGCGCGTCGCGGTGATGTTGCGGATTGTCTCTAGAAATTGAAATTTTGGAAATTTGAAATTGTGATTTGATTGCTCTAAAATCAGGGTTACACCCTTTTCTCCATAATTTAGACCCCCTGAACAAGAATATGAAGTCAGATTTTTGAAATAACAAATAAATTTTGAGATACATGAAAATTAAAATTTTGAGCATGTCGAGGCATGTTTTTCGGTGCTTCTTGGGGTCGTTACAATTACATCTCTTTAGAGGTCAACCTATTATTATTTGAACGGAGTATCGTTTAGAATTTTATTCACCCATGCGATCTTTTTTTTTTTGGTTTTTTCCAATTAACACTAAAATAATTAATGACTCAACCTAACCCTAACTCGTCACTTAAATTAATCATACTATCTTGGAAAAAAAATCAAGGAGGAAACTTTAATTTTTGGTGGGACCAAAACTTATGGAATATGTTTTTTGTTAATTTCATAAATGAATTCCTAGTAGGGAAGTCATTTTCATGATTTTTAGTACTTGTTTTTTTCTAGAAAAAGCATTTTTTTGACTAAAAACATGAAAATATTATACATTCCTCCGTACCAAACACTCTATGTCACGACCTGGACCTAGGGCCTAGATGTGATACAACGAATGGTAACCCCGAGAGTCCCCAAAGAAGCTTCAAGTTACCAAAACTCATATCATCGGTTCGGAAGCACTCACAAATAAACACATAGTACTAGGGGATGGGGAAATATGACTCACTCTATGGGGGCATTCTGGGACTTAGGATCTTTCCATCATGACATATGATAAGCCATCAATCACATAACCAACTCGCATAACGATAAACAAGATAGCAAACCCGTATCATAGACTTAAGCCATATGACACAGCATAAAACATAAGGAGGTTTACAAGATGTCTAATAGTGCCTCTACATAGAAGGGTCGGGGGCCAAGACATTCCCTGGACTCACCCTCAACATATAAAGAAATGAAAAGTAATAAAAGTAGATAGATGGTGGATCATCCTTGGAAGATAGTACTCACCACTACAAGTAAACTTGGAAAGCGAGCTAAGCGTCAAATAGTGGATGATCAAAGTCCTCGGTCCGTATATGGTGAAATCATGTAGGCAAGAGTTTGCATTAGTACATTTGAGTGTACTAATTATGCGGGATACAATGCGTGAACTTACCAAAAACCTGCATATCAATGTTAGATGACAAGGGCACATATTATAGAAGCAGATATATATAACAAGAAGTATAGTATTGAAAGATATCATGAAAACAATGATACACGAAGTGCAAATGATGCTCATATATATAGTGGGGATGAGATCGCAACCGACATATGTAAGACCAAGTGAGCTATTACTTGGAATTCCGATGATTAACCCTCATCGGTAAAGAGGTGGTTTACTTGCCAAGGTAAACCATGGTTCACTTTAAGGGCTTCCCATTTCGTATGAAGCAACCTTCCTTTATGGGCCTTCCATTTCGGATAGGATTTTTATATCAAAACATATCATATCATTCCTTCTCCTTACGAGCAACCCCATTTCAGAGACATCTTTCCTTATGGGCCTTCTATTTCGGAAAGGAAACCTATGCTACACATAGTTTGAGGAAAGAGAGAAACCCTCCTTCCATCAATGCTAAGTCGTCGTCCCACAAGAATACTTATAATATACGTAATTATGCATACTTTCAAGAGATACAAGTCTTGCAAAAATATTTCAGTGCACAATTAGGCATAAAAGCCAAACATCTTTCATAATAGTTCATACTTAGGCTCAAGTGCCAAAAACATACTTTCATAGTCATAACGTTCATGCATAGGAATAGCCCATTCATATACAAAATGGTACAAGTACCCAAAATGCTCCAAGAGTCATAATCAATAGACATATATGCGATCACATTCTTGTCATAACCAATATCTTATTAAAATCATATCATATAACAAAATTGATCTTAACCCACTTCATAATTTCCATAATAATCCATGTACATGAATGCATATGCTATGAATAATGAGAGAATAACATGGGTAATTAAGATTCAAGTAAAAATTCATAATATAATATGAAATTCAAGTGAAAACATAATCAAATCCACATTTAAAATTATAATACAATCACCCATGCATAAACAAGCCTTAAAGGTAACACACCCATGCATCAATAGAATTTTAGGAATCATAATATTCAAAACCCCGATACAAAGTAAACTAAAAATTCATAAAATTGCTTGAAAATAGTTTGGGTCTCCTTGATTAGAAGGTAATCAAGGATCAAACATACATACCTTCGCCAAGATGAAGAAACCCCAAAATTTGAAGAAGAATCGAGTTCCCTAGCTCAAGTGTTGAAATCTCCAAGAGTTCTTGTGTGAAAAGCTTTTGAGAGGATTTAAAATATAAGAAGTGATTTTGAATGTTTGAAATAGGTTTTAGGGCTTTAGATGACCATGGAATAGCATAGGAGTTCCCAAAAGACCAATAGAAATAACAAGATTTATGAAAATGCCATTAATGAATCAAATAGAAATTTTGGTCGAAGTCACTTTACTGACAGCTTCACGGGCCGTGTGGAATTACACAGTCTGTGAACTTGACTGTGAACCCACACTTAGCCAAAATTCTGGAAGTTGGAACTTGGCTCAATACTTAGAAATTTTTAACACCAAAGTGAGTCCTACAGTTAGGTAAACGACCCGTAGGCATCACCAGGGTTCGTGGGGCTAGGCGTGGCAACAGGCTTAGGCAAAAACCCCCTACGCTAACCTTAAAGACCCCATGTTAGCCCAGATGGATTGTCACCCTCACCACGGCTTGTGTGGTGAGCCGTGATGCCACAGTTGGCCATAAAAATCATTCCTCCACACCAAGATTGAACCACATTTACGATTTTCTCCTTCCTTGAAGGCCATACAACCAGTACCACCGATATTACCCCAACACTTACGCTAAAATGGACGTTTCAGGCCCAAGGCCATTTCTATGGTTCGTTTAAAGCCCCACTATCGGTTTACTTGCCCGGTGAAAACACTGCACATGAGGGTCTTACGAAAATGGGCATAACTTATTCATCCGAGCTCTAAATGGAGTAAAAACAACTGCGTTGGAAAGATAATTCAAAGAGCTTTAATTTGATAGAAAGTGGGCCACCCAGTTCATTTTGTGCTAAGAGATATGGCTATTCAAAGTTGACCCTTCTATCGGTATTTGTGAAAAACTTAACCAATGAAATTCCTTTGAACTTGACTTGATGTAGGAGACCCATGATGGCCTTAAACAACATGAACGGGCTTAAATTGAAGTCTTGAATGTAAACTTAGTTCCATAAGGTGTCACCTTAGCCCAAAACTTTTCAGAACCAAATCTCAAGTGTCACTAAAGCTATACAAAAAATCTGGGTCCTTACACTCTATAAAAATTTCCATTTTACTACCGCAATCAACATGATTCAAGCGAAACAAATGCAAATTTACATCGAAAGAAACAAATTGTATGATCACAAATACAAACCCCCAAATAATAAAAAAGGATGAGCAAAAGAATATTTTTTTTTTAGCGAACCTTTAGTTGAAACGAGGAAGGATGAGAATAGATCCTCATTTACTATACAAATAACTAGTGGAGATTAGTAGAAAAACACTCAAAAAATGTGATTAGAGAGAAAACGAGATGAGAACAATGAGTAGGAAGGTGTGTGGCTGGAAACCAAATTATATATGTGATGAAAATATTTTGACTTTGACTAGAATATTGGACTTCTATATTCAAAATTTCACAAACTTTTAAGTATTAAATGTTTATGCCTTAAGAAAGCATTTATATTATACTCCCGACGTTTTAAAAAGAATGATCTAATTTGACTTGCATGAAGTTTAAAAAAATAAAGAAGACTCTTTAATTTTATGATTCTAAATTAAAGGTATGTCAAATGTACAAAAATATCCTTTAATCTTGTGGCCTTAAACATGTCACCTGAAAAGCTGAAATTAAAATATTGTTAAAATGGAAAAGAGGTTTTTTTTTTTTTTTGAAATAGACTAAAAAGGAAAGGAGCTCATGTTTTCAAAAACGAGGGGAGTACTTGATGTTTGTTTTAAAAGAATAAAATTAATCTACGTAGAAGTTCTGAGTTATTGTAGAATAAGACTATTATCCTAGTAGCATATCAAACAAGGATTTCAAAGTTTCATGACCTAAACCGCCATACACTACTAAAAATTAGAAAAAAATGATGGACAAAAAAGCGACAGACTAAAGGACACAGTGACAGACAGTGTCTATAAGTCCATAGCTTTTTTAGCGGAATTTTACACTAATCTTTAATTAATATTTTAATTATTTAATTAAAAACAAAGCAACACCGACCATTGCAATTATTTTCATATTTTTTTTAAATTTTAAAAAAGCGACGGACTAGGAGATGTCGTCCGTCGCTTTTATAAAATATTTAAATTAATTTTTAAAATTATTTCTAACATATAAATAAATAAATTTTAATTTTTTTTAAAACATAGCGGGGGATTGCGTCACTCACTTCGTAGCTAATTGATAGAAATAAGTCAATCAATTTAAATGAGGGGCGATGGAATGAGTAATGCAGTCCACTCCTCCCGAAAATATCAACACCCACCAGTTGTTCTCTCTCATTTCCCCTTTCTCTCTCATTCTAAAACCCTCCCCCTCCCCTTCCAATTGATTTGCCGCCCTTTCCCTCATCTTGTGCTGCCGCCTGCTCTCCTCCTTGCTGCCACTCCTCCTTGCTGCCATCCCTGTAATACCCGATAAAATTATCAAAATACCCTTAGAGGAAAAATGTACACATAACATATCTTCCCATGCTCCAATGGCAAATCCGAGGTCGGATATGCGATCAATATGAAAAATTGAGTGGGAAAGTGGTCTCAGTTAATTTTTAGAGAAACTTGATCAAAAGATAATTTTTTGATGCGAAAATGAAATCCACAATAAATGCGCGATAGGTGTGCGACGTGCACCTGCGGTGGACCAACACTTAAATTTTATCCAAAATATTTTTACGAGATTAGAAAAATTTTTCGAGAATTTTTAGTGAAAAACATTGATATTGTACAAGGTCGGCATCATGGACCTCCTTGTTCTGAGGCAAGCATTTTTTCTAATTTCGTGAGGAGCATTCCAGACCTTTCCCAACCCTTCCTCAACTTAAAAAATGATCTAAGTGGGTCATTTTGAGCGTAAAAAAGGTTTTAAACCCCGTTCTAAGTCCTCTTTAACTTCTTGAAAAAGACTAGGGCTAAAGAGAAGAGAAGAGGAGCATAAAACTAAGGAGTTTTAGGAGAATTCTTTGAGTATTGATTGTCAAAAGCTTCACATTAGGTATGTAAGGCTAAACAAAAGCGTGAAAATGTTCCCCCATATGCCCCATTGATGGTAATAGAGGAGTTGAGAGTCTATGAGTTCCCATACATGTTTCTTTAAATACTTTCTTAAATATTTTCATAAAAATTATATCTATTACATATATTTTCATATATTGATTATCATCAGGAACTTGTTTACTTGAATTAAATACTTTACATGAGCTATTATATAACCCTATATGTTATTTTGTGAAAACATACATGAATAAGCCTAGGGATGGAGTCTAGAACCTTTACATAATTATTGTGGTTAAGTCAGTTAACAAATGTTGATTAAAATCTTGATGTGAGTATGAGGTTGAGTTAATTGAGCTTGATGCTCCCATGAGCATTCATAATTTTGAGTTCTAGAGTTCTGTCTAAATGATTTCTTCTTAATGATGATCCGAGTTCTTGAGTTCTCAAATGAGCACTAAGTTGATGAGTTGATTGATGTTAGGATGAAAGGCCCATCTGAGATGATGAGAGTCTCTACGAGACTAATTGAGATGATAAGTGCCTTTACTAGGCTAATCGAGATAATCCATTAAGAAGAGGAGTTTTATGAGCATTGAAACATGGGAAGAGTATTGAGCATCGAGCATCAAAATGAGTCAGAGTAAAAACTCGCGCTCATTAACTATATTGCCAAACGTAGGTGAGGATTAGAACCATTACATTACATTAAGGTTCCCTCTTGAGTTGAAGTCCCTGAAAGCAATAGAGGCTTTGTTGAGGCTAGATACCTAGTGGATGCGATTCATTCGTTACCTGGTAAGTATGAAACAACTGTGGCAATATCAACGGGATTGTTTTACAATCACTGGCTAATAACTAATTATTTTCAGATAACAGAAACTCCCAGAAAGTTTCCACATTGAGTATTCTGACTCGAGTTGAGTTGAGTTGAGTTTCATTGAGTTGAGTCTGAGTTGATTGATAATGTTTGATTGGTTGATGGGTCACTTGTCTACTCTTTATTCTTACTTTAGATAGACATTTGACATCCTGATTGAGTATATGCTGCATTGATGTTGTTTCTATATTATTCTACTTGTTTCTGTTTCATTCATCCATTTTACATACTCGTACATTCTACGTACTGACATCCCCTTTAGACTACATCATTTTTTGATGAAGAGGCAGGTACTACAGATCGTCAATAGGCGTATTATTGAGGACCTGAGCATTTAGCTGAGTTGGTGAGCCTCCCTTACTTCGAAGGATCATTGCTTTATTTTCATCTTGATTGTCAGAGTTAGTCTTGAGTTATCTTTACTATTGATTTAAGGTAGTCATGGGTCTGTCATTTGTACCACTTGATTGTGATAGAGGCTTCACAGACTAGAGTTAAGTGTTGATGTTGAGACTTGTTGAGCTAGTTTATTTCCTGCTAGCCTTTTATTTGATATTTTATTTGTGACTAGATTTTGCCCATTATTATCTTTAGTCTTCCACTGATTAATAGAGTTTATTGAATGAATGAATGTGATATGGCCAAGTTATTCGCTTGGGGACTAACAATAGTCTCTGAGTGCAGACTATGTTTAAGGTACCCTCTCGAGGCATGACAAACTTGGTATCAGAGCACAAAATTCAAGTGTCTTAGGGAGTCTATGAATCCATGTCTAGTAGTGTCCTTATTGGCGTGAAGAGCTCTGCATCCATAATAGGAAGTGTATAAGACATTAGGAATTGTCTCACTTTCTTCAGATTCTAAAGTTGTGCGATAGAGTTACACTCTATGAGATGTGCTCTTCTAATTCATGCTCTACGTATTGCTGAGTTTTGATCATGCCTTCCAGAAGAGCCATCGTAGGTATAGGACGTCCTAACAGGCAGATTATCAACCCAGTCGAGCCTCAAGGACATGAGGAGCCCGTAGATCCAGTTGTCCCTATTGAGCAGCCCCCACAAGCTGAGGTTTCCAATGCTGAGCTTCGCTAGGCTATCCAAACTCTAGCCTAGGCTACACAGCACCTAGTATGAGGCAAGAAGTGTCTATACAGGATGATTAGGACATATCTAGAGTTCGAGAATTCATTAGGATGAATCTGCCTAAGTTGACAGGGTTTGCATCTAATGAGGATCCTGAGAACTACATGCAGAAGCTTTAGAAAGTATTCTAGGTGATGCATGTGGTTGATGCTGACAGTGTTGAACTGGCTGCCTTCCAGAACAAAGGTGTGGCTAGGCTGTGGTTTGATCAATAGAAGAAGTGTAGAGGAGAGGAAGCCCCGTTGCTAACTTGGCAGTATTCTAGGAATCTTTCTTGGGGCGCTTCTTTCCAAGAAAATGAAGGAAGGCCAAGGTAAGAGTGTTCTTGAATCTGAATTAGGGCTTTATGACTGTGCAAGAGTACCAGCTATCTCGTTATGCTCCGAATATGGTTTCCGACATGACGGGGAGAATGGGGATGTATGTTGATGGGCTGAATAGAGGGCCAAAGAAAGATAGAGGGGAGCTATGCTTGTGAGTGATATGGACATCGGGAGGTTGATGACTTATGTGTAACAAGCTGATGAGGAGAGACAACATGACAGAGAAAAGTTTAGAAGTAAGAGGGTAAGACATCTAGCCATGAGGTTAGAAAGAGGTAATGGTAACAGATTCCAGTTAGGGCCAACACCATCATAGGTCTCAGAATGTTGGAGCCCATGAATCTCAGTCACAGACTAGTGCGGCTCAAGGTTCATAGGGTAAACCACCATCTGGTAAGTGTCATAGATTACACTTGGGGAAATATCATGAGAGGAGTGATGCATGCATCAAGTATGGCCAAGTGGGTCACTTCCAGAGAGAGTGTCCAAAGTGGGATGACCAGGATCAATCTTCTACACCAGCCCCACCAGCTAGAGGAATCCAAAAATGTGATACATCAGGCGCAAGCAGAGATACAAACCATTTTTATGCCTTGAGTAGTTGCCAAGATCAAGAGAATTGCCCAGATGTTGTGACAGGTATGATTCGAGTCTTTACTCTTGATTGTTATGTTTTGATAGATCCTGGTGCCACATTGTCATTTGTAACTCCTTATGTGGCCAGCGGATTTGATAAAACCCTAAGAGTCTTCTTGAACCCTTGATGTATCTACTCTAGTGGATGAGTTTATTTGAGTTGGAGAATCTACAGAGCTTGTGTAGTGTCTATCCAACATAAGGATACTCTTATTCATTTGGTTGAGTTAGAGATGATTGATTTGATGTGATCCTTGGCATAGATTGGCTTCACGCTTTTTATGCCTCCATGGATTGTAGAGTTTGAATGTTAAATTTCAATTCCCGAATATACCGGTTCTAGAGTGGAAGGGTGATTCTGTTGCATCTAACAGAAAGTTTATCTCCTACTTTAGAGACAAAAAGCTAATTTCCAAAGGTTGTATCTATCACCTCGTACGAGTTAAGTCTCATGATATTGAGTCTCCTACTCTTGAGTCAGCCGTGATTATGAATAAGTTTCCTGAAGTGTTTCCTGAGGATCTGCCTGGAGTCCCTCCTTATAGGGAGGTCGACTTTGGGATTGTTGCCCTTCCTGATACCCATCCTATATCAATTTTACCTTATAGGATGGCTCCCATTGAGTTGAAAAAATTGAAAGAGAAATTGAGGGATCTATTAGAGAAGGGCTTTATCAGGCTGACCATTTCTTCTTAGGGTGCCCTTGTCCTATTCGTGAAAAATAAAGATGAGTCTATCAGAATATTTATCGACTATAGGCAACTGAACAAGGTCACAATAAAGAATATATATCCTCTCTCCAGAATAGATGATTTGTTTGACCAACTTCAGGGTGCCTCTTGCTTCTCAAAGATACACCTTAGATATGACTACCATCAGTTGAAAGTGAGGGAATGCGATATTCCAAAGACAACATTTAGGACTAGATATAGCCATTTTGAGTTCTTGGTCATGTCTTTTGGGTTGATGAATGCATCTTCAACCTTTATGGATTTGATGAATAGGGGATTCATATAATATCTTGATATGTTTGTGATTGTGTTCATCGACTACATATTGGTATATTCGAGAGATTAAGGGAGCATTCCAATCACCTCAGAGTTGTCCTTCAGACTCTTAAGGACCATGAGATGTATATGAAGTTCTCAAAGTGTGAGTTTTGGCACAATTCAGTGGCATTTCTAGGACAAATTGTTTCGGGTGATGGTATTCGAGTAGATTCCCAAAAGATTGAAGCGGTTAAGAACTGGCCCAGACCAACCTCTCTAATTGATATAAGGAGCTTCTTAGAGTTGGTAGGCTAGTACCGCAGATTTGTTGATGGATTTTCTTCCCTATCCACACCATTGACTAAATTGACTCAGACAAAGGTCAAGTTCAGTGGTCCAACGAATATGGGAGGAGTTTCCAAGAGTTGAGGACTAGACTGACTAGTACACCAGTTTTAAACTTACTCGATGGGAAAGAGGACTTTGTGATCTATTATGATGCTTCCAGAGTCTAGTTGGGTTGCTGATCCAGAGAGTGAAAGTGATAGCTTATACTTCTGGACAACTTAAGTTTCTAGAGAGGAACTATCCAACCCATGATTTTGAGTTGGCAGCAATGGTGTTTGCACTTAAAGTCTTGCTCTACTACTTATATGGAGTGCATATGGATGTGTTCACTGATCACAAGAGCTTGTGGTATGTCTTCAGTTAGAAAGAGTTCAAACTGTGACAGAGGAAATGGCTGGAGTTGTTTAAGGATTATGACATGAGCATTCTCTATCACCCAGGTAAAGTAAACATCATTACTGACGCTCTTAGCAGGTTGTTAATGGGTAGCACAACCCATGTGAGGAAGGAAAGAAGGAGCTAGCTAAGGAAGTGCATCGATTGGCTCGATTGGAGTTTAGCTTGAGAAGAATGATATGGGAGGAGTCAATGTTCAAAATAGGTTTTCTTCATCTTTAGTAGCAGAGCTAAAAGAAAAACAAGACTGAGATCTTGTCATGCTTCAATTGAAAGAGGTTGTCCACAAATAGGAAGTGATGGTCTTCTCTAAAAGGGGAGATGGAGTGTTGAGATACCAGGGTCAATTGTGCATTCTAGATGTTGATGGGGTTTGAGATAGAATTATGTCTGAAGCCTATCGTTTTAGATATTCCATTCATCCTGGCTCTACCAAGATGTACCATGACTTGAGGAAGTCTATTGGTGGAGTGGAAAGAAGAGGGATATTGCAGAGGTTGTCACTAAGTGCCCGAATTGCCAGAAGTCAAAGTCAAGCATCAAAGACCATGTGGATTGGCTCAGAACTTTGAGATTCCTGAATAGAAGTGGGAGATCATCAACATGGACTTCATTACTGGTCTACCGAGGTCTTGAAAGCAAAATGATTCGATTTGGGTGATTGTGGATAGGATGACCGAATCAGCTCACTTCTTAGCAGTTAAGATAACTAACATTGCAGATCAATATGCCAAGTTGTACATTCATGAGACTGTGAGGTTTCATAGACTTCCTTTGTCCATTATCTCGGAAAGAGGAGCTCAATTCACCTTCCAATTTTGGAGATCTTTCCGGAAGGGATTAGGTGCGAAAGTGAATTTGAGTACCACTTTTCATCCACAAACAGATGGCTAGGTAGAACATACAATTCAGATATTGGAGTATATGTTGAATGCCTGTGTCTTTGACTTCAAGTGAAATTAGGATCATCGCCCACCATTGATAAAATTTGCATATAACAATAGTTATAATGGAAGTATCCACATGGCTCCCTATGAAATTTCGTATGGGAGTAAATGTAGATCACCAATTGGATGGTTCGAGTTTAGAGAAGCTGAGTTGATTGGACCTAATCTTGTTCATTAGTTAATGGAGAATGTAAAGATAATCAAAGAGAGGTTGAAGACTGCACAGAGTCGCTAGAAGTCTTATAATGATGTGAGAATAAGACACATAGAGTTCGAGGTGAATGATTGGGTGTACTTGAAAGTATCACCTATGAAGGGTATCATGAGATTTGGAAAGAAGGGAAAATTGAGTCCTCGCTATATTGGTCCCTATCAGATTGTGAAGAGGATTGGGAAGGCTGCTTATGAGTTAGAGTTACCTTCTGTGTTAGGTACAATTCATCCTGTATTCCACGTCTCGATGTGGAAGAAATGCTGGGTGATCCTGCCTTGGTGATCCCTATTGAGAGTATTGGAGTAAAGGATAGCTTTTCCTATGAGGAGATTCTGATCAAAATTCTTGTTCATCATATTCGTAAGTTGAGAACCAAAGAGATATCCTCCGTTAAGTTCTGTGGAGAAATCAATTCGTTGAGGAAGCCACATGCAAAGTGAGGAAGAGATGACAACTAAATATCTACATCTATTCGTGCCTGACAATAAGAATGTTGAAGATAATTTCCTTACCCTTGACTTAAATTAATTTATCCATTCTTGAGTTGATGTGTCTATTCCTGAGTCTAAGTAGAGTTTGTTGAGGTTGATGAGGAGTCAAGAGTTTAAGTTATTGAGTGGGTATTGAGATGAGTCTTGAGTATATTCGTGCCTCGATGTCCACCTTTACTCATCATTCGAGGACAAATGGTTCTAAGGGGAAAATGATGTAACACCCAGTAAAATTATCAAAATACCCTTAGAGAAGAGACGTGAGTATAACACATCTTCCCATGATCTGATGGTGAATCTGAGGTCGGATATTCGTTCAACATAAAAAATTGAGTGGAAAAATGGTCTTAGTTGATTTTAGAGCAACTGGATCAAATGATAATTTTTTGATGCAAAAATGAATTCCATAATAAGTGTGCAATAGGTGTGCAAAGCGCACCTACTGTGGACCAACACTTAAATTTTATCCAAAAATTTTCTACAGGATTAGAAAAATTTTCAGAGAATTTTGGCAAAAAACACCGAAATCGTACAAGGCCCGTGTCGCGGACCCCCTATTCCCGAGGAGAACATTTTTTAAATTTCGTGAGGGGAATTCCAGACCTTTCCTAACCCCTCCTAAGCTCAAGATACGACCTAAATGGGTCATTTTAAGCACAACAAGGGTTTTAAACCCCACTTTAAGTTTTTGAAAAAGACTATGGCTAAAGAGAAGAGAAGAGGAGCGTAAAATTGAGGAGTTCAAGGAGAATTCTTTGAGGATTGATTTTCAAATGCTTCACACTAGGTATATAAGGCTAAACTAAAGCATGAGATTATTCCTCTGTGTGCCCAATTGATGGTAATAGAGGAGTGGAGAGTCCATGATGCCCTACACATGTTTTTTGAAATACTTTCTTGAATATTTTCTTGAAAATTATATCTATTACATGTATTTTCATATGTTGATGATCATCATGAACTTGTTACTTGAATTAAATACTTTTCATAAGCTATTGTATAAACCTATATATTATTTTTTGAAAGCATCCATGAATGAACCTAGGGATAAGTCTAGAGCCTTTACTTGAGTATGTTGATTAAAATGTTGATGTGAGTATGAGGTCTAGTTAATTGAGATTGATGCTCCAATGAGCATTCATAATTGAGTTCTAGAGCTCTGTCTAAATGGCTTATTCTTGATGATGATCTGAGGTATTGAGTTATCCATTGAGCACTGAGTTAATGAGTTGGTTGATGTTATGCCAAAAGGCTCATTTGAGTTGAGTTAATGAGATGATGAGAGTTTCTATGAGACTAATTGAGATGATGAGTGCTTCTACGAGGCTAATCGAGATAATTGATTGAGATGAGGATTTTTATGAACATTGAGTCATGGGAGGAGTATCGAGCATCGAAATGAATAAGAGTAAATCCAACTCACACACATTAACTACGTTGCAAGTGTAGGAAACAATTAGAATCATTACATTACATTAAAGTTCCCTCTTGAGTTAAAGTCCCTGAAAGCAATAGAGGATTTGTTGAGGCTGGATCCCTAGTGGATGCAATTCATTCTTTACCTGGTAAATACGGAAAAACTGTGGCAACATCAATGAGATTATTTTACAATCACTGGATCATAAGTGATTGTTGTCAGATAAGAGAAACTCCCAAAAAATTTCCACATTGAGTATTCTAAGTCTAGTCGAGTTAAGTAGTGTTTTATTGAGTTGATTGATGAGGTTTGATTGGTTGATGGGTCACTTGTCTACACTTTATTCTTTCTTTAGGTAGACACTTGACATCGTAATTGAGTATATGTTGAGTTGATGTTGTTTTTATATTTTTCTATCTATTTCTTTTTCATTCAGCCATTTTACATACTCGTGCATTCGATGTACTGACTTCCCCTTAGGACTGCATGGTTTTATGATGCAGAGGATCAAAACATTCAACAAAGTTGGTGAGCCTCCTTTACTTTGGAGGATCATTGCTTCAATTTTATCTTGCTTATTATAGTTAGTCTTGAGTTAGCTTTGCTATTGATTTGAGGTTGCCATGGGTCTGTCATTGGCACCACTTGATAGTATAGAGACTTTGTAGACTAGAGTTGAGTTTTGATTTTGAGACTTACTGAGCTAGTTTCTTTGCTACTAGCCTTTTTATTTTATATGTTATGTGGGAGTAGATTTTCCCATTATTATCTTTAGTCTTCCGCTGATTGATAGAGTTTATTGAATGTGTAACACCCCTAATTCTTTCTCACCTGATCTGGATGTAGATGTGTAGAGGTTGCTGAGAAAATCTGAGAAAAGGCTGCAATTGCAGATTTACGAAAGCCATTACGACTCATAGAGGTACTAACGGCTCGTAGAGGAGCTTTCGTAGTGAATTCCACTAACTCAAGTTTTAGTACCTTTTAGTTTACAAGAGAAGCTTACGACTCGTATAACGCTTTATGACTTGTAAAGAGGGGTTTCGTAATAAATTCTAGTGAAGTCCAATTTCAGATCCCCTTGTTCATGAAAGTTTTTTTATGACTCATATAGTACTTTGAGACTCGTAGAATAGCTCTCTTGCCAATTTTCAGTAACTTAGATTTTTAGACATCTAGTTTACGAGAGGCTGTTTATGACTAGTAGAGTGCTTTACGAGTCGTAGACGGGGTCTCGTATACTCCATTGAGAGTTTTAATGAGGGACATTTTTGTCCATTTCTATCCCTATTCCATTAAACCCTTGGTCATTTTAGGCTTGAATAAAGCCTTAAGACCAAACCCTGAGCCCTTATTCATCATTCTTCATATTTGAGAGTTCTTGAGAGCACTAGAGGAGAAAAGAGGAGCTAGAGTTTTCATTTCATGTGCAAGGGTTGATTGAAGATTTATTGTCAATCCTACTCCCAGGTATGTAAGTCTTACCGAAGTGTGAAATTCCTTTCTTCACATGCTCCTTTCATCATCTTGAGTCAAGATTTGGAAAAGAGTTGACATTTGAGGAAATTTTACTACCCTACCTATAAATCTATGCTTTTATCATGAGGTCTGATTATACGACATGAGATAATTTCTATATTATACGAGTATTGATATGAAATTTACATATGTATTTCATACTTGATAGCATGAACCCTAACTTGCATGATTATATGAAAATTCTATGTATGTCATGTGAGTATTTGAGTTGAGAAATATGAGTATTTGAGTTGATGTAAATTGAGCATTTTGAGTTGAGTAATTTGAGCATGATTGAGTATGACGAGCATGTTGCAATGAGTCACATATATTATTATGCATGACTATCTATCTTGCACTATATAATGAGTCAATTTGATTGAGTATAAATGACCGTTTGAGTCTGACTCGAGTTGAGTGGTTGCATTGATTGATTGAATTGTTGATTAATTGAGATGAGATACACCCAAAGAGGTTGAGTTTTGAGTTAATTTATTTAGATTGAGGATTGAGTTGATTGATGAGTTGAGCATATTTTAGTCTTGAGGGGAGTATCAAGCACCGAGAAAGGAGCGAGTTAATATCTATTGTACTCACAAAACTATGTAGTTAGTGTAGGATAATCGTTACTGCTCGTTCTGACGACTCTTGTCCCACAAGTGGACACTCACTATGGATCCATAAGAGAGTTGATTGCTCTTTTTCGTGGGAATTTAAGTGTAGGCATGGTAACAACATTGCCTTCATTCTGTATCACCTAGTTAAGGGTGGTGGCATGGATGTCAGTTAAGAGAAACTACCAAGAAACATTTACTGAGCATGACATTTTCAAACCGAGTTTATTACTACTAAGTCTATTTTACAAGCATGAATTACTTTAAACTTGCATATACTGAGCTGAGCATGAGTTATTGAGTTGAGATGAGTAAGTTAAGCTTTACTTTCTTGAGCTATTTTACATAGCAGTATATTCCATGTACTGACATCTATTCGGACCTACATCATATTATGATGCATATACACGTGATAGAGGACTTCAGCCCATGCACTGTTGAAGTCTAGTTTAGTACACTCTAGAGTTGGTGAGCCCTCCTTGAATCCTAGAGGAACCTTTTTTGTTACCTTCTTATTTTCATTGATCATTTACTTCCTTGTTTGAGGTGCCCATGGCCTGTCATGGCACTATCTAGACTTGTTGAGCAGAGGCTTCATAGACAATGATTAGAGGATTTGTTAAGTATATTGAATTCCAACTTATTTTCTTTATAAACTACGATTCAGTAGAGTTGCATTATGTATATATATATATATATATGTGATACCTTCTATTTGTGATATTCTTCCGCTATCGAGTACAATGTGTCGATGAGGCTAAGTAGTTCTCTTAGGAGCTAGCAATAGTCTCCAAGAGCTGGCCACGCAAAGGGTTCCCTCCCAGGGTGTGACTAACTTGGTGTCAGAGCACAGAGTTCAAGAGTCCTAGGGAGTCTATGAGGTCATGTCTAGTAAGTCTTGTTTATGTGTGTGTTGTGCACCACACTTCATTAGCGAGAGGTTATAAGACATTAGGAATTGTTACCCTCTTCTTATATTCTAAGTTTTTGCGATAGAGTTGACCGAGATCGAGGGAGGTCAACTTGCAGCTTATCAGCTCAAGGATGTTGCTAATGTATGGTACAACTAGTAAGAAGAAGTTCGAGGGGCGGAGGCTGAGCCTGCTACTTGGGAAGAGTTTGAGAGAACCTTCCTCCATCATTTCTTTCCTGAGGAGTTGAGAGAGGCGAACGTTGAGGAGTTTGTGAATCTTAAAATATAAGGGACGAGTATTAGAGGATATAGCCTGTAGTTCATCCAATTATCCGGGTATGCCCCAGAGATGGTCTAGGATATGAGTGCAAGGATGAGGAAATTCATGTCTGGATTGGGTAAGCAGGTGAACAGGGAGTGCAAGGCAGCATTGTTGATTCCAGGTATGGAATCTTTCAGAATGATAGTCTATGCCCAACAAACTGAGGAGGACAAGAGGGACAGAGAAGAGCGTCTGAGTAAAAAGGTTAAGTCGACAGGGTCTGAGCCTACCTAGACTAAGTAGGGTAAGGGAGACAGGTCTTATTTCCAAAAGAGGTCGTCTAGCTATGCACCATCTTCGGCTAGTTACCAAACCCAAGCCGCAGGTCCTAAGGTCGGCAAAACTTTAGGGCACAAGGCACAAAGTCTCAAGCTAGTGCGACCCTTGGATCTAAAGGGAAGTCACCTTATGGGAAATATAGTAGGATGCATTTTAGGAGAAAGTAGAGATGGAGCGAGTAATTGCTACAAGTGTGGCCAGTGGGGCCATTTTTAGAGGAAGAGTTTGATGTGGGGCAATAAGGCCCAAGCCACTACCACGACACCACCAGCGAGGGGTAACCAGAGAGGTACTTCACCAGGGGTAGGCAGTGGGACAAACTGTCTTTATCGATGGGGAACCGAGAGGACTAAGAGGTTGCACTAGATGTTTTGATGGGTATCGAGTCGTTATTTTCCTTGCTATGCTTCACTTGATGCAAGTGCAACTCGTTCTTTTGTGATTCCATATGTGGCCAGAAAAATTGAGACTCTTCCTTGTCACAACCCAAGCCTAAGGCCTAGAGATGACACGGCGTAAAGGAAAACCCAAAGGGACCCTAAGCAAGCCTCTCAGAGTATCATTACACATCCTTGATCATGGAAGCTTTAAAAACAAGCATCAAGAGATAATAAAGTGGGGTAACCGAGGCTAAGGGAAAGCACTTTCTTATCATGGACATCAAGAAAAATAGAGTCAAGGCTCTTAGCATAGATACATAACATGTCCAACAAACACCTCTAATACATAGATAAGAGCAGGGGCCAAGACAAAGCAATCGGGCTCACCCTCATAGTCAAAATAGACAATAAAGAAGAATGTCTCAATACATAAAAAGAGCAACATAGACTAAGGTCCTTGAAATGGAGGACTCACAAACTAGATTGAGTAGTATCTAATTAGCTATGTGGAAGAAGAGAATGATCAACTTAGATACCGGTTCATACATGTGATATCGTGTAGGCAAGAGTACGCATTAGTACGTTTGAATATACTAAGTATGTAGGATGCAATGCAACAAGAATTAGGCATCACAGTCAAAATGCATAACATTAGGCAATAGGCATAACATAACAATATGGCATGTATGATAAATGCATAAGTAAAATATGCTTAGGTAGCTCGTGCTCATATAGGATATCATATTTGTAGAAGAGACCAAGCTATATTTTCAAGGTACAAACCCCTTGGTGGTTGATGATGGATTCACGCCATCACCTTGG
>JAABOM020113448.1:0-23805 GCA_011800125.2 Solanum clarkiae | reverse complement strand
AATATACTTAAGTTCAAATTACACGACCTCCACAACAAAATTTTCTGATTGGATAGTTATCCTTAATTTAAAAAAAAGGGGTCTAACACCCTGATCACGAATATGAAGTTGAATTTTGGAAATAATGAATAGATTTTGAGATTTATAGATATTAATATTCTGAGTATTTTGAGGAACGTTCTTGGGCACCTTTCTGGGTTGTTTCATCTAGTCTATCAGTGGATCCATAAATCTATCAAGTCCTCTTTTAGGACTGACTAAACATCCGTTTGTCACGATCCAATCCTCTCCTACGCTGGCCACATAGTTAATGAGTGTGAGTGGGACTCACTCTTACTCATTTCACTGCTCAATACTCCTCCCAGGACTCAACATGCTCATAAGCTATCAGACATCAAGATTACTCATCATTTGGTCTCTTTTGGACAAGGACCATCAACTCATCTCATCATCTATCAACTCAAGAAGTTAGGAACATTCCTTTAAGATTAAAATCAACCTTTTAAGACTCTAAGGATATCAATATCATCAACATCAGTCATCAATACATTCAGCTCAAGACCCAGACCACAACAAGCAAGCACATTCAGATGATCAAGGCTCTAGACAACAACACCTAGGTTCATTCTTGTAGTCTTTGACAAAGTAATCATGTAGGGTTTAGATAATAATTCAAGTAATATACTTAAACAAATAATTCAAGTTATGATGATAAGCAATTCAAGAAATTATATGTAATATAGAAATAGTTTTCTGTACAACATTTAGGAATTTTGCAGACATAACCTATCACCTTCAACTAATAACTTTCTACAATCAAAGGGGGCACATGGGAGAACAATCTCATACTTTGGGTAGCCTTAAATACCTAGAATGAAGAATTACTTATGCTTCTTCAAGGAATTGGACCGGAATCTAGGAATCTTCAAGCCCTCTCTTGTTTCTCCTTTAAGAACTCTCATTTAGAAGTTAAGAAAAATTGGTTTTGAAACCCTTAATCTGATATAAATGACCCTTAAACATGTTTTTGGGACTTAGGATAAGTGGGAGAATGACCAAAAATCCCTTCCTATATTAAAATAATAAAATTTTGACTTCGAAATACCATGTCCGCGACGCGCCAGAGGCGCAGACATGTGTATTTTTACGAATTCTTGTTCTTTCCAGTTCCCGTCGAAAATTAAAAAAACATAAGTGTTAGTCCGCATCGCACCATGGGTGTGGAATGACACTGTTTCCCAATTAATTAGAAAATTATTTTTCGACTAGGTTGCTCTAAAATCAGGTTGAGGCCATTTCCTCACTCAATATTTTGTGTTGATCTCAAATTCGATCTTAGATTTTTCATTGGAGCTTAGGAAGACACGTTACACGATTACTTTCTAGGGGTATTTCGATAATTTCTCAGGGTGTTATATTATCTTCCCCTCGGGATCATTCCTTGTCGAATGATGTGCAAAGGTAGGATTTAGGCACGAGTAGACTCAAGGTTCATCTTGATACTCACTCAAAAATATCGAACTCTGAATATCTATCACCTTGTATAACCTCTATATTAGACTCGAGAATGGAATAAGCATATCAACTTAAGATTAGGAACTTCAATTAAGTTAAGGATAAGAACATTACCTTTGACATCATCGTCATTTGGCATGAATAGGTGCGGGTATTTGATCTTCATAGCTTCCTCAGCTTCCCACGTAGCTTCCTCAACAAATTGGTTCCTCCATAGAACTTTGACAGAGGCTATCTCTTTATTTCTCAGCTTACGCACTTGAAGGTCAAGGATTTGGACTGGAATCTCCTTATAGGACAAGTTATCCTTCACTCTTGTTCTCTCAATAGGGATCACCAAGGTAGGATTGTTGCTCCCTAGCATACACATCTGTATGTGGTCTAACAAGTAATATAGTGACCCTGATTAAGGAACCAGGTTGCTGAACCCAAGGGATTTAAATGAAATTATGTCACACCCAAGCCTAGGGCCTAGATATGACAAGACGAATGGGGAACCCCAAGGAATCCCAAACAAGCCTCTTAACTTGTCATTATACATCATTAGTTGCGAAAGCATACAAAAACATTAAAGAGTAAGAAAAGGGCCAAAGGAGCTAATGGAAAAGCTTGTACAATATCATAGTCAAGAGACAAGAGTCAAACTCATATCATATATACATAATATGTCCAACAAATACCTCTAATAGATAGATAAGAGCAGGGGCCAAGACAAAGTAACCGAGCTCACTCTCACAATAAAAATAGAGAACAAAGAAGAATGTCTCAATACATAATAGGAGAAATATAGACTAAGGTCCTCGAAGTGGAGGACTAACCAACCAGCTTGAATAGCACCGAACTAGCCATGTGGAGGAGGATGATGATCAACTTGTGCATTGGTTCCTACATGGTGACATCACATAGGCATAGAGTATACATTAGTATATTTGAATGTACTAAGTACGTAGGATGCAATGCAAACAAGAATTAGGCAACATAAATCAAAATGTATAACAACAGGCAATAGGCATAGTATAACAATTTGACATGTATGATCAATATGTAAGTAAAACATGCTTAAATATCTCTTGCTCATATAGGATATCAAATGTGTAGAAGAGACCAAGCTAGCTATTCAAGGTACAAACCCCATGGTGGTTATGTGGTACAAACCCCTCACATGGTTGATGATAATCACACCTTATCACCACGGTAGCGAAGTATAAACCCCTCACAGAGTTGATGAGTACAAATCCCCACCTTGGTTACCCGGGCTCTTATCTCCACGGATCGGGTATGGTCTAATGAAACACTTTATTTAGAGTATATCATATAAATAAGTTTATTTCATCATCATATAGACATTCATATCATATGTTATGCTTTGGACCTTCAACTCCTCAAGAAACCACATCCGGACATTTTATAAAACACTTAGAGGGTGTGTAATGCTAGTATAAAACCATGAAATATAGAGATGAAATCATGCAAGAAAATCCATTGTAATGCCATCAATCAAAACCTTACAACACCCTCAAGCAATATACATCAAAACTCCTCAAATCTTACAATAGATCAAAGATTTATAGCTCAAAACATGGAAAAATAGTCATAACTTTACATAGCTTTAACATAGTGTGCAGTGAATTCCACAATAAGAAAAACCCATTTGCAAATCAACTCTAAATCATGTAATTTGAGTAAAAGAAGACTTGGTATCATGGGTGAAAGGAACCCCTGAAAGAAACCCACATACCTTAGCTTAGAGATAAACTTGGTGAAGATTAGAGATGGAGACTTGAAGCTTGAAGAAGAACCTTGAAGGAGAACCTTAGCTTGGGATGAGGGTTTGGGACTTGAATTTTTGGAGTGAAAATATGGCTAATTGTTTGAGTGAGTATTGGGAAATATTTTGGGTAATATGAGGGTGAAATTTGGCTAAGTATGGGTAAAAACACGTATGGGAACATTTAGGCCCAAGACTTAGAAGTCTTAGACTGAACTAAAAAAAATAGTCCCCAAAATAGGCAGAGGCGTGTCACAAAGACGACGCGGAAATCCCACTAGAAATTGCACTTTTGGAATTTCTTAATTGCTAATCTTTCGCTCTTAAATCGGGGTTAGACCCTTTTCCACCTAATTTTGACCCCCTGAAGAAGAATATGAAGTCATATTTTTGAAATAGCAAACAAATTTTGATGTATATGGAATTTAAAATGACGGGCATTTCGAGGCACATTTTCGGGCACTTTTTAGGGTCATTTCAAATTAGCAACTAATCCAAGCTATCACGTTTGAAGTGCTTTTAGTAATAATATATGGAGATTTATGTTAAGAAATTACAACAACAACAACAACAATGACATACCCAGTGGAAACCCACAAGTGGAGTCTGGGGAGGGTAGAATGTACGTAGACCTTACAACTACCTTAGAGAAATAGAGAGACCGTTTCTCGGAAACCCTCATCTCAAAAACCCATAAAAAGAATAAACTAGATATGAAAAAAAGGAAAGGAAAAGGAATACAAAAGGCGATTAATAATGAAAAGCACATAATAATATGTAACTACGATAAATTTAACACATATACGACTGATAAGGACAACACATGATATAACACATTGCTACCCTACTATGCCCTAAAGCCAGACATCCACCTAACCTTACCAACCAAGTATCCTGCTACACTAATTTGCGACCTCCACTCTTTTCTATCTAAGGTCATGTCCTTGGTGATATCAAGTTTCGCCATATACTGTCTGATCACCTCTCCACAATACTTCTTTAGTCTATCTCTACCCCTCTGTAGAAATTAAATGACTAAATTACTTGTAAACTAAATTGGTTTTTGTTATTAAGATATCAATTAAATGAGTAATTCCAGGGTTGTAAGCTTAACAACTTCGTTTAGTCTCAACATTTGCGCCAGTCTCAACATTTGCGCCTATGTTTGGGCTCCTGACTACTGATTCACGGGGCTTAAATTACCTGAACAGGGTTGCACGCCTCTACTGGCCTACTGTTATTGACTGCCTAACTATATTGTTGAGCAGGGATAGACAAACCAATATAAGTGCATTAAAGTTATCTTCCCTTATTATGAACTGATCCAGGTGTAAGGGTAGTTGTCACAGGTCTCCTTTACACGAAGCGATCTAGTTTACTAGTCAAACAAACTCCTCCTTGTATTACTGCATTTTGTTCACTCCAGCAGCTCTCAAATCCAGAGTGAAAAACTAATTTACCACCTAATTGGCCAGATTATGCAGTACAGATAAAGGTAATATAGGAATAATCAAAAGAACCCATTCATAGATGTCAAAAGTTAAGAAGTAAACATCGTCTATGGCTACAACCCCACAATATGAAGACTTTGCCACTTATAGTCACTACGTACATCATGAATGAGCTAGAAAACATTGACAACAAAGAAATAAGAATCAAACTAACCAAAGTAACCTTGGAGAAAGGTTTTTAGTTGTCTCTCTCACTATTTTTTCTTAAAAACCAGTATGAAAACCTAAAGTTTTGTTTTCCTTGAATATAGTTAATAATCTCATAACTTGAATTTTCACTTAGCATCCTTAAGTCCACGACATAGACCTCTTGTTTCACTGGGTTTCCGCTTATTTTGCTAATAGGACAATTTTTCCATTATTTGCACAAGTCTGCAATGCAATTTTTTGCTTCACGCCTTTTTTCTTCATTTGAGCTTCCACATCTTTATCCCATATCTGCATTGCAAACTTTGGAATTTTTGCTACTTCAATTGACTTTTATCTTCTAAATCCCAGGCCATGTTCTTCTTTCAAATCCAGATGTAACTCCGAACTCTCATAATTTGAGCAAAACCTACAAAAACACAACCAAATAGCGCACTTGGCCTCATGTTAGCAAAATAAGAGAAAACAAATTAAAAACGCGTAGACTCTATGGATTTACCCTCTAACTAATCTCTATTTATGAGTATTTTTGGCTAGTTAGGCATATAAATAAGCCTAAGATCACTACCCCACACTTAGGGCTTTGTCCGTCCTCGGGAAAATTAAGACACATGCGTAAGACTCCCTACGGTATTATGCACAACGAACATCATACGACCAAACTCTTTAAACCATAGAGAACAATTGTCAAGACCCCTAGCAGAATCTACTCATATCTAGCACTCATGTATACCTGCGGACTCATGCAAAACATTTAACAGCTAGTCTAGCTACAAACCTTGGATGATTATGTGCCCTCACCTAGAAGAATTACCCATGCGCACCACTAAGAACCTAGATAGAAGATTAAGAATGGGTATATAAACAACTCCCTCTCTCCGAAAAGATGTCTCATGTTCCTTCTAGGTCCCATAGGCTTGCTCGTAATGTATGACTTAGACCTAGCTGGTATCTTCCTTAAAGGAGCACATAGGTCTTTTATTTGGTTGTAATGTAGGTTGTGGGCTGGTGGGATACTTTTATGGATATGGCTGACAAGGCTTAACTCCCAAGCGCTCCTAGCTTGCACTACACTTCTCCTATTTCATCACTTCCAATCCTCCCTAACTCAACACCCTTTATTACATCTTTACTATATAAGACTTTAAATACTCCATGCTATTTACAAAACATTCATTCCTACAAATAAAATAGAAATAATAAAAAGAAAAACTATATATATATATGTGTGTGTGTGTGTGTGTGTGTGAGAGTGTGTATGTGTGTGTGTCTGTGTGTGTGTGGTTTATTCCAAACCAGTGTGCTTATGCGTTTGGTCCGCGACGCACACTGGTCGGGATCAACACCGGTTTGCTAAATTTTTTTCAACTCTGCTATTGTTCAGCCTTCGGGTGTATATTCAAGTCCTTTCTCCCCTGAATTATTGTACTAAAGCACTCAGGAATTAGGATCAAATTCGAGTAAATGAGCCAAAGAAAAGAGATCGGATTGACATGTGGCTAACAAAAGAACAGGCTAAGGCTCAAAAGGGTAAACTAAGGATAATTTCATTAGGTGGATATAATAGTGTCACAATGTTATGCTACCAGAGAAATCCTAGATCCTTTCCTCTAATTCTAATTCCTACCAAGTCCAGTCTACATACCGGGCAAGTTCTAGAAGCTATTGCAACATAGACTCACAATTTTGCTCACTCACTCTTGGCACACTTTCATCATAAGGCTAGCACTAGAGATACCATCATAGTATTCACATGAATTCACAATTAGGCATATATACATTTGTGACTTACAAGTGTCAAGCATCTGTTTACTAGGGTTTCATGTGATAATTAACTAGGTTCGCATGCTCGACACATAACGCTCGTTTGTACAACTACAACATTCTAAATGAGACTTAATTTGACGAATTCCCTTAGGACGATCGTCGTCCATCCACAATAGGGCCCCATGACTTGAATATGACTACTACTATTAACAACATAACCACAAGACTCAAAATATATGTACTACCACTATAATAATGCATCATAAGAACATTGCCATTCAAGCATTCATGCATCTCACAGTCAATAATTATAGGCCTAAAATAAAAGAAACTACATCCAACATAAAACATAAAATAACAATATAGCTAGGAAAAAAAGTGTTTTAATACATACCAAACTAACATAAATGAAACATATTCAACAGAATGAACTCACCCCACACTTAGACTTAGCACTGCCCTCAGTGCTAACCATAAAAAACCTGTGAAGTAGGAATCATAGGGCACAATCCTCAGGCCCTGGCAGAATAGGCTCACCTCCAACATAGATAGGTGGCTCCTCCTCTATCACATCACCCTTCGAGTCTGCCTCAGCATGTGCCTCACCGGGATTTGTAGGGACATTATTCTCCATGGGCTTTACAAATTTAGGCTCGATGCCTAATATTGCATTCACATCGGCATTGAGTGGGTATCGAGCCTCCACCTCCTGGAGCTCCTTAGGTGCGGATGGGCGTCTGTCGGTGTTGTGCCTTAACATCTCAAGCCCGTACATGTGGGCTATAATCAACTTATTACGATAGCACCTCTCAGTGGTGGGAGTGCCAGGCCCGTGGACACTTCAGGCCCCTTAATGTTTATGGCAATATAGGGGAGGCCTGAATGTTGGGGAAATAGTCTGACTCCTTAGTAGGTACACCTGTAAGATGACATAATTTAGTAATAAGGCCACCGAAGGCATATCTGCGTCCTTTGTGTGTTTTGGTCTTCCACATAACTGTTCTGAATAAGGCATCGAAGTTCACCTCCATCCTTATCATCAGTGTATAAGAAAGACACACTTGATCCCTCGTGACAGCGGCAAAGTGCTATCCCGAAAAACAAGAGTGGGTTACAATTTTTACCCAAACCTGCGCTTTCCTCATCACATGGGAGAAAGGGAAGGAGAGATGATAGCCTTTATCAGCATGGAAAATCCACTAGGTGGTGGAATTCGCCCAGGGGAGTGCGTGTCGGATAGCCTGGTATGGAGGACGAATATAAAGCTTCTAGAAAACACTCATGGAATATCCTCGAAAGTGCCAAGGGCCCTATTAATGGCAAGTGGAGATATATTCACCTCTACTCCTCTAACGATCACCGACTGGGTCCTCATCTCTTTACTTATATTAGCATAAAATTCCCAGATCAGACTGAGATTGCAAAGTTGAGGTTCCTCGAACAAGAAAATTAGTCGTAGTTCCAAGTAGTGGTGTAGAATGCAGGGTTACTCCTGGCCTAAAGAGTCAGCATCCATAGGGACATCTGGGTAGTACTTGGACTCATTGTGGGATTTGTACCATTGCTTCCCCTCCAGATGAACAACTTTCAATCTGAACCGGATCTGCTAGCCCCTTCTCTCCGGAGCTCTAGACACTTCTGATATGTACCTGGCGCTTCGCCAAGTGTTCGAGGCCCCGACCCTACTAGACTACCCTGATAGAAGTGTACAAGAATACATGATAATCTGCAAACACAAAACACGCCCAAAATCAATACATAAGCAATATGGCCCCTACTACTTAGTGAACTACACCCCACGACCACATACTTGGATTCAAGTCGTATGTAGAAGGTACTCAGACTTCCCAACATTATACAGGCTACTTCCAAGAATGATTTGATAACACATCCCATATTTCAATGCAACAAAACCACCCCAACACTTTCACACGCCAGTCTCATCAATCACAAGTTCAACCATGATTCATGCTAGTACTTTCATGCAATTCAACCTCCCCTAAATAGTGTGTTCAACCCTGCACTTGAAATTTTGCAAATCTCAACATAATAACATCACATTACTCACAATTCAAGATCAACATCACAAAATCCCCAATTTTCTCCAAATTTCTCCTTAATTTCGACCCAGCGTTTTCACTTTAGCACAAAAATCACTAACATGAACAAATTAGGCCAAATATTTTCACTCCTAACAACTATTAACTAAGATGAAGCATCAAACAACTTAACCCACTATAGTTACACACTAAAAGAGGATTTCACCACTTCAAATAATAAAATCAAGCAAAAGTGAGGAGAAAATACATACATTACTTGGATAATTCACTCTATTCTATGAAGATCTTGACAAAAGTAGTGGGCGACGCAGATTAATTTAAAATTTTTGTGTTTGAGGGAGAAAGAAATAGATAAAATAGGTAAAAGAAGGGTTTGGGGGTTGGGTTTGGTAAGAAAATGGGTGAAAAAAATTGGGTTGGGGTATATATAGGGGCGGGGGCTGCGTGGGGGCACGGAAAGTTTGGCACGCGACCGCGCCACGTCTATGACATGGAGCGTTTGCGGACCATGCTTTTCATTTTGTGCTCATCCCAAGCATCCTAGGTAGTGGGCATCTGCATTATGTCCTCGCTGTGGTGCAGTCGTGGATGTATAATGTCCGGATCTTCGAAAATATTTTTGAGTTCAGGACCCGTAAAATCCCCCGAATAGTTGAATATGCTACAAGACACTACAACAAGTTAATTTGACTACAACAATACACATACCCCACAGATCATCGGGAATTGAGGACAAAAAAATTCTACAAAAAATATACAGGATCCATGATGCGCCACTATTGTAGACCCATACTTATGCAATTTTTTGACAATTAGTTATGGAATCTATTTTTTTCTGAAAAAAAGATAAAATAAAGAAAACTAAGCTACTTGTTACCTCACCATGGGTTACCTCCAGTGCAATGCCTGATTTACCATCACGGGATGACGCACCATGTACTCATTCATCATTGACCAACTCAATGGCCTCTTCAAACTTAGTCGTGTCTTCACCGTAGTAGTGCTTGACATGTTGATCATTTACCAAAAACATTTGGTCAGAAGTCTCATCCTTCAATTCTACCGCGTCATGTGGTATCACAACTATGACCATGTAGGGTCCACTCCACTTTGGTCTCAGCTTACCTGGTAACAAATTTAAATGAGGGTTAAAAAGCAATATATATTGGCCTGGCTCAAAGTTTCGCTTGATGATGTGCCGCTCATGCCATTTCTTTGTTCACTCCTTGTACAGCTAAACATTCTCATATGCTTAGAGTTGGAACTCGTCCAGCTCCTCCAGTTGTCCCAATCTTTTTCTGCCAACGAGGTCTGGGTCTAGATTCAACCTCTTACTCGCCTAGTAGGCTTGGTGCTCGATCTCAACTGGGAGGTGACAAGCCTTACTATACACCAACCAGTATGGAGATGTGCTGATTTGGGTCTTCTATGTTGTTCAGTATGCCTACAACTCTTCATCAATCTTTACAGCCCAATCTTTTCGGGTGGCATTCATCATCTTCTGCAAATTTTTCTTAACCTCCCGGTTCGACACCTCAATTTGTCCACTCATTTATGGTTGATAAGTTGTAGACACTTTATGCCTTACTCCATACTTAGCCTAAAGATTCTTCACTTTTGGTTAAGGAAATGTGTGCCTCCATCACTAATGATGGCTCTTGGAGTTCCAAAACAAGTGAAGATGTGCTTCTTGAGAAACTTGCTTACTACCTTCGTATCATTAGTTGGAAGAGCTACTGCTTCCAACTACTTAGAGGCATAATCCACTGCTACAAGGATGTAATGATGGAAAAAAAGATCGTGGAAATGAGCCCATGAAATCTACGCCCCAAACTTTAAAGATCTCAACTTGCAAAAGATTATTTAAGGTCATCTCATGCCTTTGAGATATGGTGCTAGTCTTTTGGAAAGCTTTACAAGACTTAGCAAACTGTATAATGTATTTGAAGAGCGTAGGCCAGAAGAAACCTTGTTACAACACTTTGTGTGCTATCTATTCACCACCATGACGACCCCCACACAGAGAGACATGACACCTCTCTAAGATATTTTGCATCTCTACCTCAGGAGTACATCTTCTCACCATTTAGTGTGCCCCTTGTTAGAAGAGATACGGCTAATCCCAAATACAAGCTTTTACGTTGTAAGCGAACCTCTTTCTTTTCTGATATGTAGCATCAGGAGGAAATACACCATTCACCAAGTATTTCAGTATATATGCATACACGATAGTTTTTCTACTTCATTTGCCAGCAACTGCATATCTGGGAACTCTTCTTTGATCTACATTTACTCACCTATATGAGCATCATTTTCTAACCGAGATAGTTGATCGATAATATGATTCTCACACCCCTTGTGATCCTTAATCTCAATATTGAACTCTTGGAGCAGCATGATCCATCTAATCAAGCGGGGCTTAGCATCCTTCATATTGAACAAGTATTTTACTGCAACATGATTGATAAACACAATGACTTTGGTCCCCACCAAGTACGCTCTGAATTTTTCAAATGCATACACTAGTGCCAACATCGCCTTCTCAGTAATCATGTAATTGTTTTGGGCTACACCCAGAGTCTTGTTAGCATAGTATACGGAGTGGAACACTTTGTCTTTGTGCTGCCCCAACACAACAAGTATTGATGTATCACTAGCATCGCATGTAAGATCGAATGGGAGATCCCAGTTAAGTGCTATCAAGATGGGAGCCTCCACCAACTTCTTCTTCAATAATTCGAAAGCCTGCATATAAGAAGCATCAAAATTAGAGGGTACCTCTTTCTCTAGGAGGGCGCACAATGGCTTTGTAATTTTGGAGAAGTCCTTAATAAATCTGCGGTAGAACCCCGCATGTCCCAGAAAACTTTAGATTCCCTTAACTGACACCGGTGGGGATAGCTTCTCAATCACTTTGATTTTTGCTCTGTCCACCTCTAACCCTTACTTGGATAGCTTGTGCCCTAGGACTATCCCTCTTTAACTAGATGTGACATTTCTCCTAATTAAGAATGAGGTTAGTCTCATCACACCTTGCTAGCACTCTATCTAGATTTTGTAGACATATCTCAAAATAAACACAGAAGATAGAGAAATCATCCATGAACACCTCTACAAAGTCCTCCACCATGTCATGGAATATGGCTATCATGCACCTTTGAAAAGTGGATGGTGCATTGCACAAACCAAAGGGTATATGTTTAAAAACATAGGTCCCATATAGACATGGAATGTCATCTTTTCCTTGTTCTCGGGTGCAATGGTGATCTGGTTGTACCCTGACTACCCATCCAAGAAGAAAAAGTACTTCTGCTCAGCAAGTCTGTCCAGTATCTGATCAATGAGGGTATTGGGTAGTGGTCTTTTCTGGTGGCATCATTCAACCTTCTGTATTCCATGTAAATATGTCACCCCGTCACCTTTCTAGTTGGTATTAACTCATTCTTCTCATTGGTGACTTTTCTCATCCCCCTTTCTTGGGGACATATTGCACAGGGCTTACCCACTTGCTTTCTGAGATAGGAAAGATGATACCTACATCCAATCACTTGATTACTTCCTTCTTGACCACCTTTTTCATAATTGGGTTTAATCTTCTTTGGGGTTAGGCCACTGTCTTGTGATCTTCTTCCATGAAAATCCTATGCACACAGAGGGCTGGGCTAATGCCATGGATGTCTGACATTTACCAACCCATTGCTCTCTTTCTCTTCTTCAGAACAACTACAACAGCATCTACCTGGGCTGCAGTCAATGAAGCAGACAGGATTACAGGTAAAGTATTATTTCCACTGAGAAATTCATACCTGTAGTATGATGGCAATGGCTTCAACTCCAATTGAGGAGCTTTTTCAACTGAGGGTTTGGATGGTTGTCCCAACACCCTATTCAATGGCTCAGCCATTTTATTATGCATGCTTAAATTGTCACTGTCCAGCATACTCTCATTTTATTTGGCCTCAACATCATCCACTATCCATTGATTAAGCAATACCCTGGCTAGTGGGTTTGTGATCTCAACTGGGCTCACTGTAACCACAGTGTCTATCACTATGATGGCTGCCAACTCTTTATGTGCTGCTGGGAGCTTCATTGCTTTGTAAACATCAAACACCTCTACTTTGTGATGGGCTCTCACGGTGAGCCTCCCTGCTGCAATATCAATCAATGCCCCTCCTATTGCTAGGAATGGGCGTCCAAGAATGAATAGGACCTCAGGGTTTGGTTCAAAATCCAAGATGACAAAATCCATGGGGAAGATGAGAGATCCCACTTGGACTAAGACATCCTCAATCACACCATCTGGCCTTGCCACAAATTGATCCGCTAATTGTAACATGATGGTGGTGGGCTTCGGCCTCCCAAGACCCTACTTCAGGAACATGGAGCTGGGCATGAGGTTGATACTTGTGCCCAGGTCACACAAGCCTCTTGCATTAAGATAACTCCCAATGGTTACTTGCACAATAAAGCTCCCTGGATCATTCAACTTAGCTGGCAAGTGTGATATATTAAGAATCCTAGAGCTACAAGCCTTTGTGAGTGCCATAGTCTCATATTCAGCCAACCTTTTCTTATTGGCCACAATGTCCTTGAGATACTTGGCATACTTCAAGATTCCCTACAAAACATCAATCAAAGAGATGTTAATTTGTACATGTTTTAGTAGCTCGATGAATTTCTAGAAACGAACATCCTCCTTCTTTTTCAACTTCTATGGGAATGGAGGGGGAGTTTTAGGCATTAGAGTTCCTTATCAGTATTTGAGTTGGGATTACCATCCTAAATGTTCTGTGTAGTACTTTGGTCAGCCCCATCCTTCTTCTTTGGGACTAACTCAGTCAAAGGCCTTTCACTTCTTGTGCTGACTGCATTAAGTTGCTTTGGGTTGGGATCAGTGGTAACTGGGAGGAACTTTTGAGGCCTAGAGTTAATTGACTTGGCCAACTATCTTAACTACTTCTCCAAGTTCTAGAGATCCTACTTACTCCTTCGAATATACTCTTCTTCTCTATTTTGGTTCACCAAAATTTGCCTCAGCAACTCACTGTCCATTATATTATTTGGGTTGCCCTGTCTTGCAGGTGCAGGACTTGCTGATTTTGATAAGAAATACCACCTTTTGGTCTCTGCTGAGGTAGCCCATAATTCTGCTGATTTTCACCCCATGAGAAATTCGGGTGGTTCCTCCAATTTGAATTATATGAGTTCCTAAAGCCTTGATATCCACCTCTGTTGGCATTTCCCACAAAATTTATATGCTTCAGGATTTGCTCAATAGAACTCAGCTTGTGGTCACCTTCCCCGTAAATGTCACACCAACCATTTTGTTGCTGTTGAACCATATTAAGTAGGGCTGATGGTTGACCCATTGCTACCAGTGCTTGCTGTTGTTGACCCAATGCCAATTTGTTGAAGTGCGTGGTCTTCATGTTCTGCATGGCCGACTTGTGAGCCTGTAGGGCAGTTATAGTATCAATGTCCAACACACTAGGCCTTCTTCTAGACTACCAGTCGACTTGATCCTCCATTCCCTTATGGGTTTCCTTGAGAAATCATATTGAGAAGAGCATACAATTCATCGTATGTCTTCTCCAATGCCTGTCCCCCTGTAGCTGAATCAAGGATAATCTTGGTATTGGGTTCCAATCCTTCAATGAAGGTATGGACCAGTACCTCGTTAGCTTGACAATAGTGTGGACAATTGATTAAAAGAGTTCTAAACCTCTCCCCAACCATTCTGTTGCTGTTGTACCATATTAAGTAGGGCTGATGGTTGACCCATTGCTACCGGTGCTTGCTGTTGTTGACCCAATGCCAATTTGTTGAAATGGCCGACTTATGAGCCAGTAGGGCAGTTATAGTATCAATGTCCAACAGACTAGGCCTTCTTCTAGACTACCAGTCGGCTTGATCCTCCATTCCCTTATGGGTTTCCTTAAGAAATCCTATTGAGAAGAGCATACAATTCATCATATGTCTTCATTGTATGTCTTCTCCAATGCCTGTCCCCCTGTAGCTGAATCAAGGATAATCTTGGTATTAGGTTCCAATCCTTTAATGAAAGTATGGACCAATACCTCGTTAGCTTGACAATAGTGTGGACAATTGATTAAAAGAGTTCTAAACCTCTCCCCAACTTGATACAAATTTTCTCCGGGCCTTTGGTTGAAGCTCAAAATCTCACTCCTGAGTTTTTCTATCTTGCCAGACAAGAAAAATTACGTGAGGAACTTGCAAGCAAGATCATCCCAGGATGTGATAGAGTTTGGAGGCTCAATTTGTAGCCACTTCCATACTTGCCCTAGCAGTTAGAAGGGGAATAGGCTCATCCTCACATAGTCTCTGTTCACCCTTGTGGGGATGAAGGTATCCGCAATCTCTAAAAAATTCTGAAGATGGACCTGTGAATCTTCTTGTGGTAGTTGGTGAACTGTCAAGTCGAGTGTAGCAACTGGACCATGTTCTTTTTAGCTCCCATCGACCATTGGGCTAAGGCTCAACAAAGCAGCTCGTGACATTGGTGGTTTTCGGGATGGCCGCATCCCTCACTGGCCTCGATGCCGGTGGTCTAGGTGCTGGTGCAGGTGGATTTGCATTCGCCATTTCCTCTCCAATAGGATGAATGTCTATTGTATCTTTTTTTTGATCCTCCTGTTCAATGAGTTCAATCAGCGGCATTTGAAACAGAAGCCCTGCTCTTCTCCTGGACCTAATCTTCCAGCTTATAAACCAGTTACCTGCAAATTAGGACAACTGAGATCAAATATAGCGAACACCACAAAATAAGACAATTGAGATACTCAGCCAATTTGCTTCAAATCCCCGGCAATGGCGCCAAAAACTTGTTAATCCCTAACACACGCAAGTGTAAGTGGTCTAACAAGTAATATAACGGCCTTGATTAAGGAGTTGGGTTATCAAACCTAAGGGATTTAAATGAAATTAGCAACTAATCAAAGCTATCACATTTGAAGTGCTTTTAGTAACAATATGTAGAGATTTTATGTAAAGAAATTAAATGACTAAATTACTTCTAAACTAAACTAGTTTTTGCTATTAAGATATCAATTAAATGAGCAATTCCAGGGTTGTAACCTTAATGATTCTGTTTAGTCTCAACATTTTCACCTATGTTTGGGCTCCTGACTACTGATTCATGGGGTTTAAATTAGCTAAACAGGGTTGCACACCTCTGACGGCCTACCGATATTGACTGCCTAACTATATCGTTGAGCAGGGATAGACATACCAATGTAAGTGCTTTAAAGTTATCTCCCCGTATTATGAACCGAGCTAGGTCTAAGGGTAGTTGTCATAGGTCTCCCTTACACGAATCGATCTAGTTTCCTAGTCGAACAAGCTCCCTACATTACTATGTTTTATTCACTCCAACATCTCTCGAATCCAAAGTGAACAACTGATTTAGCACCTAATTGGCCAAATTATACAGTATAGATAAAAGTAATGAAGGAATAATCAAAAGAACCCATTTAAAGATGTCAAAAGTCAAGAACTAAACATTGTCTATGGCTACAACCCCAGAATATGGAGACTTAGCGACTCATAGTTTACTACATACATCATGAATGACCTAGAAAACATTAACAATGAAGAAATAAAGATCAAACTAACCAAGGTAAACTTCAAAAAAGGTTCTAGTTGTCTCTCTCACTGTTCTTGCGTAAAAACCAAAGTGAAAACCTAAAGTTTTTGTTTTGCTAGAATATAATTAACAATCTCGTAACTTGAATTTCCACTTCACGTCATCAAGTCCATGATGCAGACCTCTTATTTCATTGGGATTCCTCTTATTTTGCTGACTGGAAAATTTTACCAATTATTTTCACAAGTCCACGATGCAGACTGCGTCTATTTTGTGCTTCGCACCTTTTTCTTCATTTTTCAGTTTCCACAGCTTTATCCTAAGTCTGCAATGCAAACTTTGGTCTTTTTGCTTCTTCAACTAATTTTTATCTTCTAAATCCTGGGTTGTGTTCTTCCTCAAAATCCAGATGTAACTCCATACTAGCAAAACCTGCAAGAACACAACCAAATAGCCGACTTGGCCTCGTGTTAGCAAAATAAGAGAAAACAAACTAAAAACTCCTAGATTCTATGAATTTACCTTCTAACTAGGCTCTATTTATGGGTATTTTTTTCTAAATAGGTGTACAAATATGCATAAGATTAGGGATCTCCCAAGCACTTCTTCAACATCGAAATATGGAATACTATATGGATCCTATCTAACTTTGATATCAATTCCAACTCATTGGAGACCTTTCCATTCCTCCTCACAATTTGATAGGGTCCGATGTAGCGTGGACTTAATATTCCTTTCTTCCCAAACCTCATAACACCCTTCATAGGTGATACTTTTACGTACACACAATCATCCACCTCAATTTCCATGTTCCGTCTTCTAACATCAGTGTAAGACTTTTGGCGACTCAGTGCGGTCTTCAATCTCTCTCTAATAACCTTTACCTTCACCATGGACTGGTGAACAAGATCGGCTCTCATCAACTCAGCTTCACCGACTACAAACCACCTAATCAGTGATCTACAGCTCCTTCCATACAAAGCTTCATAAAGGGCCATCTGGATACTTGCATGATAATTATTGTTGTAGGCGAATTCGATCAATGGAAAGTGGTCGTCCCAATTCCTCTTAAAGTTGAGAATGCAATCCCTCAACATATACTCCAAAGTCTAAATTGTATGCTTTACCTTTCCATCTGTCTGAGGGCGGAAGGTTGTACTCAGATTCACTTTAGTAGCCAATCCCTTCTGAAAAGGTCTCCAAAATTGGTAGGTGAATTGAGCTCCTTTTATCCTAGATGATAGACAAGGGAACTCCATGAAATCTCACGGTCTTATGAATATATAAATGGACATATTCCTCAGCCATATTAGTTGTCTTGACTGCTAAGAAGTGGGCTGATTTAGTCATCCTATCCACGATCACCCATATAGAGTCTTGTTGCTTCCGGGACCTTGATAGACCAGTAATGAAGTCCATGTTGATCATCTCCCACTTCTACTATGGAATTTCAAAGTTCTGAGCTAACCCACAAGGCCTTTGATAATCAACCTTGACCTATTGACAATTGGGACACTTAGAGACAAATTCATCAATGTCCTTCTTCATTCCATTCTACCAATAGACTTCTGTCAAGTCTTGGTACATCTTGGTAGAGCTAGGATGGATAGAATACCTCGAGCTATGAGCTTCGGTCATGATTCTCTCTCGAACACAATTAACATCGGGCACACACGATCTACCCTGGTATCTCAACACCTCATTTCCCCCTTTGGAGAAAACCATCACTTTTTGCTTGTGAACAACTTCTTTAAATTGAAATAAGAGAGGATCTTGGTCTTGCATTTCCTTCACCTCTGACACCAAGGATGAAGCAGACCCATTCTGAATATTGAGCCCGGCTTCAATATTCTCCTCAAGTTGTACTCTCTATCGGGCTAACCTGTGGGCTTCCTTAGCCAGCAAAAATGTTAGCCTGAGCAATCCTTGAGCTCTTAGACAACCTGCTAAGAGCATCAACAACAATGTTAGCCTTACCTGGGTGATAGAGAATGCTTATGTTGTAATCCTTAAGCAACTCCAGCCATCTCCTCTACCGCAGGTTGAGCTCTTTCAGACTAAAGACATGTTGCAAGCTTTTGTGGTCAGTGAACATATTAACATGTACTCCAAATAGGTAGCGGCGCCAATTCATAAGTGCAAACACCATTGATGCCAACTCGAGATCATGAGTCGGGTAGTTTTTCTCATGGATCTTAAGTTGTCTGGAAGCATAAGCTATCATCTTTCCTCTCTGCATTAGTACACAACCCAGTCCAACTCTGGATAGATCAAAATATATCAAAAAGTCTTCTGTCCCATCAGGCGAGGTCAAAACTGGCGCTGTAGTTAGTCTAGTCTTTAACTCTTGAAAACTCTTCTCACATTCGTCGGACCACTGAAACTTGACTTTTTCTGAGTTAGCTTGGTCAATGGTGCAGACAAGGAAGAAAACCCGTCAATGAATCTATGGTAATAGCCTGTCATTCCTAAGAAACTCCATATATATAGGTGGGAGAGGTCGGTCTGGGCCAATTCTTAACTGCGTCAATATTCTGGGCATCCACTCGAAACCGTCACCTGAGACGACATGACCTGGGAAGGCCATGGACTTGAGCCAGAAGTCACACTTCGAAAACATTGCATAAAATTCATGGTCTTTGAGAGTTTGCAAAACCACTTTAAGATGATATGCATGCTCCTTCTGACCCTTAGAATATACCAGGATATCATCAATAAATATAATCACAAACATATTGAGATACAATCTGAACACTCTGTTCATCAAGTCCATGAAAGCTGCAGGTGCGTTAGTCAACCCAAAGGACATGACCAAGAACTCGAAATGGCCACACCTTGTCCTAAAGGCTATCTTAGGAATGTTACTTTCAACAGATGGTAATCCGATCAGAGATCTATCTTGGAGAAACAAGAGGCACCCTGAAGTTGGTCAAACAAATCATCTATCCTGGGGAGAGGATACTTATTCTTTATTGTGACCTTGTTCAGTTGCCTATAGTCTATGCATATTCTGAGAGAATCCATCCATCTTATGCACGAATAGGATAGGAGAAACCCCAAGGAGAAACACTAGGTCTTATGAAACCCTTTTCTAGCAAGTCTTTTAATTGCTCTTTCAATTCAGCGAGTTCCGTCCTATAAGGTGGAGCTGAGATAGGTTGGGTTTCTAGGAGAACATCAATCCCAAAGTCAATCTCCCTATCAGGATGGACTCTAGGAAGATCTTCGAGGAACACATCAGGGAATTCATTCACAATTGTGACCGACTCTAGAGTGGGGGACTCAACATCATCAGACTTAACTCGCACAAGGTGGTAGATACACCCTTTAAAGGTTAGCGTTCTGGCCCTAAGATAGGAGATAAACTTGCCCTTAGGTGCAACAGAACTCCCTTTCCACTCTAAGACAGGTTTATTGTGAAATTGAAACTTAACACTCCAGATCCTACAATCAATGGAGGCATAATAGGCATGAAGCCAATCCATGCGAAGTATCGCATCAAAGTCAACCATCTCCAATTCTACCAAGTCAGCCAAGGTACCCCTATGGTAAATAGATATACACAATCCCTGTAAACCCTCTCAGCTATGATAAACTCACCAATAGGAGTGGAAACAGGAAAGGGTTCAAGTAAACACTCTGAAAGGATCCCAAATCTACTAGCCACATAGGGAGTTACAAAAGACAGAGTGGCACCTGGGTTAAGCAATGCATATCAATCAAATGTAAAAACTCGAAGCATACCTGTAACAAATCTGGCACTACCTCCCAATCTTGACGATAACCCATAGCATAAAGACGGTTTGTCCCACCTCATATACCTGTAATAGTACCCCTCTAATGACTATCAGCTGGCAGTGCTGCGGAGATTTGTGCTCTATTGCTTCCATCACCTTGTCTCCTCTTCGAGCAATCCTACTGAAAGTGACCAGTCTGCCCACATAAGTAACAAACATCCTTTCCCACATGGCACTCACCCAGTTGGAGTTTACCACACTTATCCCAAGGTGGCTTTCCCTGCATACCTTAAGTCAAACTAGCTTGAGATTGAGGACCCCGGGGCCTATAATTCTGGTGACCATAAGACTTCTGATGATACCTGTTTTATTGGATAGCTTCGATCGATACAGAGGGTGCGTAGTGAGAAGACCTCTTCTGATAGTAAGATTTATCACCCTTATTCTGTCTCGGCTGGCTAGGCTCCTGCCCTGCTGATTTTGCTTTTATGCTCATCTGCTCTTCTCAGTCTCTCTTTTTATCTTTCTCAGTTTGCTAGGCATATACCATAATCCTGGAAGTGTCCATACCTGGGATCAACAATGTTGTCTTGCATTCCTTCTTCACATGTCTGCCCAACCCAGATACAAACTTCCTCATCCTTGCCCTCATGTCTTGAACCATCTCCAGAGCATATCTGGATAGCTTAATGAACTTGAGGTTGTACTCCTTAATGATCATCCCCTCTTATCTTAAGTTCACGAACTCCTTGACCTTGGCCTCCTTCAACCTTTGGGGAAAGAAGTGGTCAGGGAAAGAAGCCTCAAACTCATCCCACTCCGCAGACTTAGCATCTTCACTTCTACTATTCTCCCATTGGTTGTACCAGACATTTGCGACATCTTTCAGTTGGTAGGAGGCAAGCTCAACTCCTTTAATATCAATAGCATTCATGTCCCTCAAGACCTTACACATCTTATCAATGAAGTTCTACGGGTCCTCCTCTACCTTTGACCCCATATAGACTGGTGGTTTCATCCATAAGAAGTCCCTGAGCCAGGTTGTAGCTGTGTACTCTTGTAGAACTAGGAGCTTGAGGACCTCGACTGTTACCCTTAGAGGCCACTAGCTAAGCAAGCATTGTAATGGCTCCCCTAAACTCTATCTGTGGGATCTCAATAGTCTTGGCAGGTCAAGCTCGTCTCCTTGTCCCTGTCTAAGTAGGGACCTCTGGTTGGGAATTCTCAGCAGTTGGGGCTGAGGCATCTCTCTGAGTAGCAACTCGTTTTGGAGGCATATTCTGCAAACGTGTAACCCATAAATTAGAACAAGATTTTCTTAGAGTTAAAATCTACCACACGAACTCAAATCATAGAAGAAGGGTGATACTTCCTATAGTCCTATAGCCTCCTGCTTATGAAGTGTGGTGCAAAACACACCCATAAATAAGACTCTACTAAACACGGCTTCATAGACTCCCTAAGACACTTAAATTCTGCCTTTGATACCAAGTTTATCACACCCCAAGAGGGTACCCTGAGCGTAATTGGCACTCAGAGACTATTGCTGGCCCAAAGTGAACCACCTAGCCTCATCACCTTCATTCAATCATACATCAGCGGGAGACATCAGAATTAGGAATCAAGTAACAGGCGTCTATTCTATCTCATCACATGTATGTCAGGAATAAAGGTCATAGGCCACACGACTAGTCATTAACGCCCATCACATAAAATAGAATTAAAGGAACTCAGTTTAGAAAGGGGGAAGGACCCCAACACCAAAACATCATCTCTATGTCTATGTCTATGAAGCCTCTAACTCTGCAAATCTAAGAAGGTGCCATGACAGGCCTTGGCTACCACAAACTCAGAATGACTCGAAATGTAATAAAATGAAACAAAAGACATCCTCCGAATATAGAGGAGGACTCACCAAGTCTCTGGAGCTAGAAATCTCTAAACCTCAATGAATTATCTGCTGAAGTCCTCTATCTACTGAATCTGCATTATGAAGCGATGCAACACCAAATGGCGTCAGTACGTGGAATGTATGGTATGTAAAGGGGTTAAAAGTAAATAGTATAGACAAAATAATATGGAATAACCTCAACTTATCAGGTACTCATCTTATCTCAGAATAAGGAATAGACACTATCATATCAACATCAATCAAGACTCATACCATCACATCGACATCAGAGTACTATCACGATAGAATATATCAGGGAGTTTTTCTAATCGAAAACTATCACCTATGAGCCGATGACGATACAACGAAGCGATATCATTGCCATATTCTTCTAGTACCTTGCGGGGGTACCGGACGAGTCTAGTGTGTCAGTGGATCCGTAAATCTATCAAGTCCTCTTTTGGGACTGAGGAAACATCTATTTGTCATAGTCCAATCCTCTCCTACGCTGGCCACATAGTAAATGAGCGCGAGTGGGACTCACTCTTACTCATTTTGGTGCTCAATACTCCTCCCAGGACTCAACATGCTCATAAGCTATCAAACATCAAGATTACTGATCATTTGGTCTCTTATGGACAAGGAACATTAACTTATCTCATCATCTATCAACTCAAGAAGTTAGGAAATTCCTTTAAGATTAAACTCAACCTTTTAAGACTTTAAGGATATCAATATCATCAACATCAATCATCAATACATTTGAATCAAGACCTGGAACACAGCAAGCAAGCACAACCATATGATTAATGCTCTAGACATCAACCCCTAGGTTCATTCTTGTAGTCTTTAACAAAGTAATCATGTAGGGATTAGATAATAATTCAAGTAATTCACTTAAACAAATAATTCAAGTTATGATGATGATCAATTCACAAAAATACATGTAATATAGAAATAATTTTCAGTACAACATTCAACAATTTTGCGGACAGAACCTATCACCTTTAATTATCAACTTTCTACAATCAAAGGGGGCACAAGGTAGAACAATCCCATGCTTTGAGTAGTCTTACATACCTGGAATAAAATATTACTTAGGCTTCTTCAAGGAATTGGACCCGAATCTAGGAATCTTCAAGCCCTCTCTTCTTTCTCCTTCAAGAACTGTCGTTTAGAAATCAAGAAAAATTGATTTTGAAACCCTTAATCTAATATAAACTACCCTTAAACACATTTTTGAGACTTATACAGGTTAGGGAATGACCAAAAAGCCCTTCCCATATTAAAAGAATAAAATTTTGACTTTGAAATACCATATCCGCAAAGCGCCAGGGGCGCGGACAGGTGTATTTTCATGAATTCTCATTCTTTCCATTTCTCGTCGAAAAATGAAAAAAAACATGAGTGTCAGTCCACGCTCCGTCCGCGTCGTGCCAGGAGCGCGGATTGACATTGTTTCTCAATTAATTAGTGAAAATTATTTTTCGACTCGAGAGCTCTAAAATTGGGTCGAGGTCATTTTCCCACTCAATTTTCGTGTTGATCGCAAATCCTGTCTCGAATTTTCTGCTGGAGCTAGAGAAGATGTGTTATGCGCACGATTACTTTCTAGGGACATTCCGGTAATTTCTCAGGGTGTTACAATATTTACAACAACAACAACAATAACAACATACCCAGTAAAATCCCACAAGTGGGGTCTGGGGAGGGTAGAATATACGTAGACCTTACCATTCAATACAATATTTACATATAAAAATTAAAAAAATACCATAAATAGCAAGAATTAACGACTTAGAA
>JAABOM020113437.1:0-23810 GCA_011800125.2 Solanum clarkiae | reverse complement strand
AAGACGTATTGGAGGCCTTTATGAACGGTGAACACATCAACATGCACCCATGCAAATAATGACGCCAAATCTTTAATACAAACACGACAGTGACTAACTCAAGATCATGGGTAGGTAGTTCTTTTCATGCAGTTTGAGTTGTCTAGAAGTATAGACTATGCCCTTACCATTTTGCGTCAACACACAATCCAAACCAACCTGGGAAGCATCACAATACACAAAAAACCCCTCAAGCCCATCCGGTGGTAACAATATAGGAGTGGATACAAGCTTATCTTTCAAGGTTTGGAAGCTCCTCTCACATACATCGATCCACATAAACTTAACCTTCTTTTGAGTCAATTGTTTCATAGGGGAAGCAATAGAAGAGAACCCATTCACAAACCTCTGATAGTAGCCCAGTAAGCCCAAGAAACTCATACTATCTGATGGGGTCAATGGTCTAGGCAAATTTTTAATCACATGAGTCTTTTTAGGATCCATATTTATACCATCTCCTGACACCACCTATCTTAGGAAAGCAACCTCCTTCAACAAAAATTTACACTTTTCATATTTAGCATACAATTTCTCCTTCCTCAATATTTGCAACACAACCCTTAAATGACTGGTATGCTCTTCCTCACAATGAGAATAGATCAAAATATCATCAATGAACACCACAATAAAAGAATCAAGGTAGCGTTTGAAGAAAAAGATGGCCGGTGCATTGGTCAACCCAAAAGACATCACCATAAATTTATAATGCCCATATCTAGTCCGGAAAGCCATCTTTGAAATATTACACTCTTTCACTTTCACTTGATGATACCTGGACAAAAGATCAATCTTAGAGAAATGGCTAGCCCTTGCAATTGGTCAAACAACTCATTAATCCTTGGAAAAGGATACCTATTCTTGATGGTGACCCTATTGACTTTCCGATAGTCCATACACATCCTAAGGGACCTAACCTTCTTTTTCACAAACAACATCGATGTACCCCAAGGTGATTGGCTAGGCCTAATAAATCTTTTATCTAACGAGTCCCTCAATTGTTCCTTCAATTCCTTCAACTCTGCTAGGGTCATATGGAAAGGAGGAATGAAAATAGGTTGAGTATCGGGGAGGAGGTCTATGTCAAAGTCTATTTCCCTTTTGGGAGGAACACCGGGAAGTTCATTTGGGAAGATATAACGAAACACATTTACAACCGGAACTAACTCTAGAGGAAGAACTTTAGACTACATATCCCTAAACCTCAGAAGATGGTAAAGACATCCTTTAAAGATCAACTTACGGGCTTTAATGCAAGAGATCAACCTACCCTTGACCACCACATCTTGACTTTCCCACTCAAGGATGGGTTCATTTAGAAATTGAAATTTGACCCTACAGGTTCTGTAATAAATACAAGTATAATATGCAGGAAACTAATCCACCCCAAGAATAATATAAAAATCAACCATGTCTAACTCAACAAGATCAGAAGGCAATGTTTTATGGAAGATGCAAATAGGACAACTTTTGTAAACTTTTTAAGCAACAATAGATTCACCAATAGGAGTAGACACGACATATGACTCATGCAACAACTCGAGGTCGACATGGAACTTTTTGGCAACAAAAGGGGTAACTAAAGAAAGAGTGGCACCTAAATCAATCAATGTATACACATCAAAGTCAAAGATTTTCAACATATCGGTTACAACTTTTGGGTATTCATCAACCCCTTGCCTCCCATGCAAAGCATAAAAACTAGTTGTACCTTGCATCTTGTTAGACACCTCTCCCCAAAGAAACTGCAGAAGCACCTTGTGGATGAATCTCTTTTCCCTTGTTGCGATTCCAAGGGCAATCCACCTTTTTGTGACCCACCTCCCTACAAAAAAAAAACATTCATTAGTATCTCTCAAACATGGGGCCTTATGGTCCCTTCCACACTGAGGATACACCTCATTAGGAACCACAACACCAACACCTTGGGACCTTGGAAAGTCATTGGAAACCCTTCTTTGAAATGCATTAGAAGACCCTTGGCCTTTAGGGAACTGGCCACCCTTTTGGAACTTACCCTCAAAATGGGCTCTCTTAGCCTGATGACCGCTCCTCTTCCTTAATTTCTCCTCTTTTATTTGTTCACATAGGTCATCAAACGGGACAAGTCCATATGACCTATCAACATAGCGGACCGACATTCTTCAGTCACTAAGTCGGACACCCCTTTCACGAAGTTGTTCATTCTCGACCTTGGATCAGCAACAAAGTAAGGAGCAAACTTTGAAAGTTTATTGAACTTGAGGGCATATTCCCTCATACTCATTTACCCTTGTCTCAAATTCATAAATTCCACAAATTTAGCTTCCCTAAGATCAAGAGGGAAGAACCAATTAATGAAAGACACTTTGAACTCTTCCCAAAGAACCACATAGTTGACATCCTTCTCTTCTTTCTGTTGGTTGTACTATATTTGTGCTACTCGTTTGAGTTGTTAGGCCGCCAACTCAGCCTTTTCTTCCGGTCTCACACCCATGATAGCCAATATCTTGTAGACCTCACTAATAAACTCTTAGGGGGTCCTCATCTACCTTTGACCCATAGTATTCTAGGGGATTCAATCTCATGAAGTCTCTCACCCGAGAAGCCGGTGCAGGAGCATGAGGGGCTTGGGTGCCTTGGGTGACTTGATTAGCCACCACTTGAGCAAGCAAGGTGAGCACATCCCCAAGATCTCCATTGGCCGGTTGCTCCTTGGGTGTGCAGGCTCGTCTCTCTCTCGTGTTAGGCATGATCTAACATTGCAAAGAACAAGTACTAGGGAAGGAAAGCTTACTTCAACTCTACAGAATGACTTAGAACATGAAAAAAGGTAACACTTCCTAAAATATTTCATAGCCTTCTACTCATATTTGGTTGTTAACACAACCATAAATAACACTCTAGTTAATAGAATGTGTCGGACTCCTAGGATCTAATAACCTAGTGCTTTGATACCAAGTTTATTACGCCCCAAGCCTAGGGTCTAGATGTGACATGATGCATAGGGAACCCGAAGGGACCCCGACCAGGCCTCTTAACATACCGTTACACATCCTTGGTTGCAGAAGAAATAAATTATCATTGAACGATTAAAAGCAAGAATAAAGGGACTGAGGGGAAAACCTTCATATCATAGACAACAATAGTCAATAGAGTCAAAGCTCATAGGATAGATACACAACATGTATAGCAACACCTCAACTACAAGATAAGAGTGGTGACCAACGAAAAGCAACCGTGCTCACCCACATAGTCAATACATAAGTCAAGAGAGAAAGTCTTAATACCTAGCAAGAGATCATAAGTAACATCCTCGGAATGGAAGACTCGCCAACAAGCTTGATACAAGTCATACTAGCCATGAGAAGGAAGGGGATGATCAAGCGCTACACCATCTTATACGTGGTGACATCATGTAGGCATAGAGTATGCATTAATAAGTTTGAAAGTACTAAGTATGTAGGATGCACTGAAATAATGGATAAGTATGATAATCGAAATGCTTAATTAGACAATAGATAAGCATATGGCAATATGAGATGAATAGAAGATGCTTAAATTAAATCATGCTTTCATAGAACATAACATATGCAGAGGGAGTGACCATTTCTTAGTGCATTCCAAGGCCTATCACCCACTTGGAGAGGTGCATGAGGTACAAACCTCTTCATGAGCTTGTTGAGGTACAAACCCCTCAACGGATGATGGGTACTAACCCCCAACACGGTTTATGGAGTACAAACCCCCCAATAAGGTTCATGGGTACATACCCCCAACATGGTTGATAGATAAGTCGCACCCTACCACCTGTGGTGACCGGAGTACAAACCCCCCGAGAGGTTCATGGGTATAAATCCCCAACTAGGTTGATGGATAATCGCATCCTACCGCCGGTGACCAAAGTACAAATCCATGATAAGTTACAAAGGTAAGAATCCCTTGAAACGATTACCCAGTGCACGACACCCGAGTAGGGCATGGTCACAAGCCAACACTATATACAGTAGTATCATTTATACATTCGTCCCGCTTATCGTCACCTAGTCATCATATGCATACATATATTACATCATCATTTCATCATTATTCTATTCTCATTTCATCATCATATAACCATCATATAGATACATGCATTTCATCCATTTCATCATCATATAGTCAATTAACTCATAAGACAAGTATTGAACCCTCAGCTCCTCAATAAGCCCTATCCGGACATTTTATCAACCACTTGGAGGGTGTGTAGTGCTAGTATAAAACCATGCAATTCAAGCGAGAAATCATGGTAGAAATTAAATATAAAACCTCCAATAGATACTTGGCAACAGCCTCAAGAAATATACATTAAAACCCTTCATCAAATGTTATAATAGATCTTAGATTCATAGCCCAAAACATGGTAAAATAGCCACAATTTCATGAGTCCCATCATATTGTGAAGTGATTTTCATAATAGATAAAACCCATGAATAGTTTAACTTGAAATCATGCAAATTAGAGTAAAAGGAACTTGGGTATCATGGGTGGAAGGAACCCATGAAGGATACCCACATACCATAGCTTTGGAGATGAACTTGATGAAGACTGGAGATGGAAACTCGAAACTTGAAAGGAAATCCTTAGATGCGGCCAGGGTTTTGAGAATTCAGTTTAGGAATAAAATATTTGGCTAAGTGTTTGAATGAGTAATGGGGAATGTTTAGAATGATATGAGAGTGAAAAATGGCTAGATATAGGTATTTTCACATTTGGGAAAACTTAGACCCAATACATAAAAGTGATAGACCGAAGTGAAAACTGGAACAAAAATAGCACAGGTGCGTGCCTTTGGCACATCACACCAGGGGCCGGGAAAGTTCTCTAGAAATCATTTTTTCAAAAAATCAAAATTGCTAATCGTTTGCTCTTAAATCGGGGTTAGACCCATTTTCCACTCAAAATGACCCCTTGAACAAGAATATAAGATGGATTTTTTATATCGCGTATGAATTTTGTGATATATGCAAATTACGATTCTAGGCACTTTCGGGGCACTTTTTGGGATTGTTTCATTCTTGTGAAATGATTAAATATGTGTTAGACTTTATAAAGGATTTTTTTTAATGCTATTGTTGTAATAACTTAACTTTGTAAGGGCATTTTGGTATTTCAACTTTCAACTTTTTTGTTCCCACTTTTAGTTGTATATGATATGATATAATAAAGTCAATGCGATTATGAAGAAAACACATCCATCGAATGCGATTTATATGTAATTAAAATATTACTTTTACAGTCACGTGATATTTTTGTAACTTAAAAATCGATTTTAGGAAATTTTTTATTTTAAATTTAGTAGATATGAGTTTGCTACCAAAAGGGAAGATAGCCATCCTAAAAGCATCAACATCAGATTTTGTGAACATCTCCAATTTTAGCGATCGGTCCAATTATATTAATACACACCTCGATGCCATTGAAGTGAAACATATGTCAATCAAATCACTAAATGTACGTATATTATATTTAGTTTTAATTATTTAGAAAATAATTAAATGTATTTGGTTTGACTAGTAACTGACCTATGAATGCTCTAATTACTAGCTACTGCACCCTGGCCTATGGAAACAATGTTCTGAAATAATATTTGGATTTGTTTGAATTTAGCTATACATTGATGCTTTTGGTTTATGTTTTTTGTTAATGACCGTATTTAACGATAACTGATGCCCGATAAATAATAAGTGTGCTATGTATGATTATTTCTGCTTATTTCATTCATACAATTAATTCTATTTTGGAGAAAAATACATTCATTGAATGTAACTTATATGTATATGGATAAAACACATTTACAGAATGCGATTTATGTATATTTTTAGTAAAATGCATTCATGTATCATTTTTAAAGTCACATGATGTTTTTAAAATAAAAATCAATTTTTGGTTTTTTATTTTCAAAATTTAGTAAATATGAGTTTACTAACTAAAACGGCAGTATGACTATCCCACTATAGTCACTCTTATTATTAGCTACTGCACCTAGCCTCATGGAAACAAAGTTATAAAATATGCCAAAAGTTTAAATGTACTCTAAAATTGGGCCAAGTTTAACATGTCCAGTTGGTAAAACAATTTAAGGTTTAACTACTTCAAATTCAAGTTTGAAGAGATGGTTAGTTTTATAAAGACTGTGTATTCATTCACTAAACTCATACTTTTTTGTCTTTATCAAGAAGATATAAAGGAAAATTACTTTCCCAAACCTAGGGTGCGATCCTTTCTTGAACCTTGCACGGATGTGAAATGCTTCATGTGCTGGGGTTGTGAGTGTATATTTTCAACAATACTACAATCTCATTCATCTACTTAGCGCTTGATCTTGCTAAGACTTCCAATTAATATGGTAAATGACTACGACATCTTTTTAGCATTTGACAGTGATATGAATAACTAAAGAATGTTAAGGATTTCAAACAAAAGGAATAGAAAACTAAGAGAACATCTTTATTCAAAGGTATTCAAAATTTAATTTATAATTATTAAAAAGATAATCTACATATACAATGTAATTTTTTGACAAAGTATGGTCTATGAGGCTTTGTCGCTAATTGCTCCAAGGAAGGTATTTATGTATGGTACTACTACATTAAACTTACTACTACTACTTATTACTCCAACCAACGGTAGTGACCCTCTAAGTCATTGTCATGTTACTGCCTTCCTTTCATCAGTTAGACCATTGTCATAGCGACCCGTTTATGACTTGCTGGTGCTAACATTTTAGTCGCGTGATCATTTGTTTAGATTTTGTATATTTTTCGTACATAAATAATAAGTGTTCTATGTATGATTATTTCTGCTTATTTCATTCATACAATTAATTTTATTTTGGAGAAAAACACATTCATTGAATGTAACTTATATGTATATGGATAAAACGCATTTAAAGAATGCGATTTATGTACATTTTTAGTAAAATGCATTCATGTATCATTTTTAAAGTCACATGATGTTTTTAAAATAAAAATCAATTTTAGGTTTTTTATTTTCAAAATTTAGTAAATATGAGCTTACTAACTAAAACGGCAGTATGACTATCCCAATATAGTCACTCTTATTATTAGCTACTGCACCTAGCCTCATGGAAACAAAGTTATAAAATATTCCAAAAGTTTAAATGTACTCCAAAATTGGGCCAAGTTTAACATGTCCAGTTGGTAAAACAATTTAAGGTTTAACTACTTCAAATTCAAGTTTGAAGAGATGGTTAGTTTTATAAAGACTGTGTATTCATTCACTAAACTCATACTTTTTTGTCTTTATCAAGAAGATATAAAGGAAAATTACTTTCCCAAACCTAGGGTGCGATCCTTTCTTGAACCTTGCACGGATGTGAAATGCTTCATGTGCTGGGGTTGTGAGTGTATATTTTCAACAATACTACAATCTCATTCATCTACTTAGCGCTTGATCTTGCTAAGACTTCCAATTAATATGGTAAATGACTACGACATCTTTTTAGCATTTGACAGTGATATGAATAACTAAAGAATGTTAAGGATTTCAAACAAAAGGAATAGAAAACTAAGAGAACATCTTTATTCAAAGGTATTCAAAATTTAATTTATAATTATTAAAAAGATAATCTACATATACAATGTAATTTTTTGACAAAGTATGGTCTATGAGGCTTTGTCGCTAATTGCTCCAAGGAAGGTATTTATGTATGGTACTACTACATTAAACTTACTACTACTACTTATTACTCCAACCAACGGTAGTGACCCTCTAAGTCATTGTCATGTTACTGCCTTCCTTTCATCAGTTAGACCATTGTCATAGCGACCCGTTTATGACTTGCTGGTGCTAACATTTTAGTCGCGTGATCATTTGTTTAGATTTTGTATATTTTTCTTACTTCGAGGCCTTTATTACTTAAAAAGTCAACTTTGATAAAGAAAAATGTGGATAAAAGGTCTTGAGATGGAATTCTTACAATTACATCATCTTAGAAACAACCATTTTAAGTTAGAAGAACAGTTGGCTATAGTACCAAGGCTTTCGCTGTGAGTTAAAACCATTAAGCTAAGCATTTTTGCTTTTTAAAATTAGCTCAAGTTTGACTTTGGTAAATTCTCTTGAAAAACACACTGGAATGAAAATTTGGATAGCACGATTAGCTCCACAACGTCGAATTTTATTTAGAATGATATTTCATTCGATTCCTGAGGCTTCTGGACTTTATCAGCCCTCAATAGTTTTGTCTAAAAATAATCCTTGGGAGCGGAATCCACTATTTTATCAAAACAACCTCGTATGAGAATTTTGACTGTACCATTGAGTTCGAAACATCGAATTTGATGGGTTGGCATAGTTCGTGCGCACACAAGATTTCAAATAATTATTTTATTAAAATGGAGGAAGTACTTATGATCTCCTAGCTAGTTCAATTGATTAAAGGTGATGTTATTTATTGTTATAGAAAAAAGAAATACTTTTTTGCCAATAGAAATAGTGAAATCATATGTAGATTTGTTTGAATTTATCGATAATTTAAAAGAATAGTAAAATGCATTTAACGAACTCGTTTTACATGTATATACGCGATTGTGAATAAAATGCATTTGTTGAATACAATTTATCTATATATGAGAGCGTCACTTTAAAAGTTGCGTGATATTTTTGTAATTAAAAAATCGATTTTAGGATATTTTATTCAAGATTTCGTAAATATGAGTTTGTTAACGAAAAGAGCAGTATGATCATCCCAAAAAGCATTAACATTAGATTTTGTGAACCTCTCCAATTTTCACGATCAGTCCAATTATATTTAAACACACCTCGATGCTATTGAAGGGAAACCTGTAACAATCAAATCAATAAATATACGTATATTATATTTAGTTCTAATCATTTAGAAAATAATTAGATGTATATGAGTTGACCAATAACCGACATGTAACACCCTAATTACCAGCTATTCTAGTTTTCAATTATGATGAATGATCTGAAGTGAGTGAACTAATTTGTGAAGCAACAATAGAAAATTGACAAATGAAAATTTTGCATCAGATATGTAGATATCATCAATAACATAAGTCTCCCGACCATGTTTGAAAAATCTATTTGTAGATAATATCACATAGAGCGTCCAGAATTAATCAATATACACAAGATACATCATTTTATTGTTTGCTATGTTCTTGTATTTCTGTTATTAAGTGAAGATATGATGTTCCAACGACTATTTGATGGTTTGACTTTTTTTTCTAGTGTCTCCAAGAACAAGGGTCTCTTGTTCGGAGAGTTAGAACAGTTTTAGTGAACTGTTGGATTGTGGCACTTGACGTAGTCACTTAGATTGCTAAGTTGTAATAAAAAAAACATTGTTCTTGAGAAGTTAATAGAGATTGTTGGAAGAAATCCTACGAGGTAGTTTGTGAATTTTTACTCCCTTGAGCAAGGGGTTTTCCACGATAAATTTATGTGGCCTGTCACTTTTGCTCTTCTACGTGTAATATTTTAGGAACCTGGTTTTAATAGTTTTTTCAAAATAACAAGATGCAAGTTTGACTTCTTAGAGAGTTGTTAGAACAATTTTAGTGAATTATTGGGTTAAGGTACTAGAGTTAGTCCCTTAAATTGCTGGTTCTTGAGAAGTTAACGAATATTGTTTGCTGAAATTCTATGAGGTAGTTTGTGGTTTTTTACTCCCTTGAGCATAGGGTTTTCCACGATAATTGTGTACGCCATGTCAATTCTGTTCTTAGCTTCTACGTATAATACATTAAGAAGCTGGTGTTAATAGGTTTTTCAAAGAAATATGATACATTTACATAATTCTAAACAGAGCATTTTTAAACATGTCTATGTGCTTGTTTATAAACATTTTAGAAGTAATTAAGATCTTTACAAAGGATTCATAAAGCTTTTGATAACTATGAATGAAGCACTACAGACAACCCTTACTGCCAAAACTAGAAATATACTATTCAAGCAGTGCATATGAAAACTATTCAAAAGAGACAGTAAGTAGAAAATTGAAATAGGTAAACCAAACAACTCCTCTGGAGCAAGCAAACTGCGCAAAAGGGATATAAAAAGGCATTTTAAAGTTCTATAACCTTCATAAGATCTTCATATTCATCAATAAGACTGCGAACTATGATGTTGTAACTATCATCGCTGTCTTCTTCCCCGTCGTGACGCATCTCTATTGAACCAGGAAGCTCAATCTCGCATGGCATTGTTTGACAAATCCCCACAGATATATTCTCCTTGTCTTTTTCCCCAATCTCCTTGGGGGGAACTACACTGATACTCCCATTGCTGTCATGTGCACAGTCAGTGGATGTGTAAATGGTTTCTTCTGCAATATGATTCTCTGTTGAACGAGGAGGCACAATGTCACAAGCCATTGTTTGTGAAACCTCCATAGACAAATTCTTCTTGTCATCTTTCCCACAACACTTGGGAGGAAAACTAGGAAGAACGGCAGGGGAATTTGGAAAATCATTAAGGTTATAAAGATGTTTTGATCTTCTTTTACTTCTACGTCCATGAGAAACCCCTTTGAATGCATCAGCTAGAAATAATGTTCTTTTCTCCACCATTTCAAATATGGTGTACTTACATCTGGTTCAAACAGTTTAGATGGATAGTATAACCTCAAATCAGAATCAATAGGTCTGCTATAGTTGTACCAGACAATTTCTGGACTTTAAGGCGAATGAGGTATCCATTTTGGGAAGTCTTCATCATATCCAAAGTGCATTGCTACCGGATGTTTTTCTTGTAAAACATGGGAACTAACCAACCTTCCACAGCCAATGTGTATGGCCTCCACTGAAACGTCTCTCCCGATGAGTCAATGGTAGTTCTCACATTAATTACACCCAATGGTTTCACATTGTGCAACCGTCCCATTCCCACCCCTCTAACCATTTTGCTATTCTGAGGTTGCTCTGGCTGCCAAGCCAAAACTTGAACAAATAACAATAGTGCCCAAAGACTAATTTCTAGAATGTTAAATGTGTCTCCATCATCTCCGTTAATACCTGGATCATTAGATAAAGCCATTATCATAGTCCGTTTCAGCAAGCTCAGCTCCCTGTATATGCTAGCAAGAACAAAGGAGCAAGCGCTAGCCGTATTCCTCTAGCAAAATTAACAGCTACACAAAAAACATGTGTACCTATCTTATCATACTCATTCCATGGAAACACAAAACTTGATAACCAAAGAGAAAGAAAAGCTTCATGTTCAAAATTTCTACGACTATTCATGAAAAAATTCAACCACCTAGTATGATTATAAAGCTTCAATCCAATAAGTTCTGTTTGTGCTTTTTCAAAATTTTCTTCGATTTCCACCAACTCAGGGGATTGAAAGGGGAACAAAACAGGGTCAGCCAAAATAGAGAACCCTCCCAAAGTCATCATATCTTCAAGAGTAAAAGTAGCTTCACCCCATGGAAACACAAAAGTGTTGCTCTCACAACACCATCTTTCTACCAACCCAAAAATTAAATCTTCATCTGTATGAACTTTATACATTGAACCTATAATAGCTTCATAAATACCAGCAACTTTCAATACAGAGTGATTGATTGATTCCATAGTTGTGACACACTTCTTCCGTTTGTTCTGGTGATACCTACAACATTAAAAGAGACTTTCAATGACCATTCAGATTCGGATAAAAAAGGAAGTGAAGGAAGCTTCAAATTTGGACCTTCAAAGGAAGAAATGACGGATTTTTATAGTTGTGCAACTCCACCTAATGGTGAATCCATCAATTCTTTTCTTTCATCAAAGATTGAATCTTCCATTGATTCTTCAAAATGGAAATTTCACCAAGAGAGTGAGTTTTTTTGCTGAATTGATGAGAAGAGTCTTTGCACAAAGAATTTGAAGGGAAAAAAACTTTTAGTGTTTATATTATGGATTAACTAACACATAATCACAAAAAAATAGAAAAAAAATAATACAAGGATTTAACAAGGTTCGACTATGCCTACTCCTAGCAAAAAAAAGAGAGTTTTCCAGTATGAAAGAAAAAAATAGTTTACAATGCTTTCAAGCTCTTAAGTCTTCATTGTGAATTCTCTGTGCCATCTAGAATCTCCTATAATACTCCCTATATATAAATTTCAAATAGTTCAAAACCTATAGGGAAAAGTTTTTTCCAAGCCCAAAAAGACAATATATTATTTTCTCAAATCTGTTAGGAAGAGGATTTCATACACTAATAGAGATTAGGTGTTTCCTAAAATATACAAGGGAGACACAATCAATAAATAATTAAAAAATCTTCCCCTTGGTTTGAATTTCCTTCATCAATTGACATAACATCTCTCTGCATCGCCTTTATCCCTTCAAAGAGCTTATAAATACCTAAGACACCCTAGATCTGAAGCTAAGACTTGAGTCATTCCTCATATGCATATAGGATCAATTTGATGACTTCTAATGCGATGAGATCAATAAATAGGTATTACATGTGGTTTGGGGTCATAAGACATCTCTTACATCGAGCCAAGTCCAAAGGATTCTCATCGGCTAAGTTTCAATTTGAGTTTGTATAAGGACCAAATTCAAATGGCCATATCTGTAGGACAAAATTAATTAGGTGACTCACGACCTATAAAATTAAAGGTCTTCGATTTATCTTTCAAATTTCGCCTTATTCGCAGTTCAAAGTAAAAAATGTTATGGCCATTTTACCAAGGCTTGTCTGGCTTGTGAAATTTGGCAGGGTAATTTAGTCCGCCAAAAGCATTCAGAATATCACCAATTGTGAACACCGAATGGCTCTAGAAAACCTTTAGAAATTGTCATTTTAGGCATTCAAAAGGGCCCATTCGCTGGTCCACTTAATGGTTCAGCGATGCGACACCTGGACCAGCGAATATGCAGTAAGGACTCATTAAAATATCTTTTTTTCTTACTTTTGATGAGAGTTTTACATTCCTAAAAGGGGTTTTCGACCATTTTAACCTAGATTCACCCTTCTAATCCTATTTTCATGGCCTAATAACCTTCCCTTCGCTCATTTCAAATTTATCTCTCAAGGAAAAAGACTCAAGTCCTCCATTTAAGAGCAAGATCCTATTTCTTTCAAGCTCTTCGCCCAATTCAAGACTACTGCAACCTTCTTCTCTATTACTTCTTTAAGGTATGTAGGTTTCTTCATCCATGGGTCCTTTCACCTATGGAGTTCAAAACCTTTTTCAACAATCTTTAAATTTCATGATTTATTTTATCATGGGTACTTCCTACTCTTACTTATATGCATGATTCATGTTAGAAATTATCATTGACACTATGAAGGTATTAATGGATGATTTTTCAGTTGTGGGTGACACTTTTGAATCATGTCTTCAAAATCTTCGAAAAGTATTCCAAAGGTGTGTTGACTCGAATCTTGTGCTTAATTGAGAAAAGTGTCACTTCATGATAAAGGAGGGCATTGTGTTGGGTCATAAGTTTTCAGGTATGGGCATTCAAGTTGATCAAGCTAAGATAGAGGTGATTTTCAAGTTGCCTCTGCCTATCGCTGTCAAAGGAGTTTGTAGTTTCTTGGGCTATGTGGTTTTTTATTGGAGATTTATCAAAAACTTTTCAAAGATTGCACACCCGTTGTGTAAGTTACTTGAAAAAGATATTGTGTTTGTTGTTGATGAAGCTTGTATAAAAGCTTTTGAATGTATGATAGAAAAACTTACTTTGGCTCCTTTGTAGTTGCACCTAATTGGAATTTTCCTTTTGAGCTGATGTGTGATGCAAGTGGTGTAGCTTTGGGTGTTGTGTTGGGTCAAAGAAAAGACAAGTTTTTTCATCCTATTTATTGTGCTAGCAAGATGTTTAATGTTACTCAAGAGAACTACAACATTACTGAACAAGAATGATTTGTCCTGGTGTATGCATTTGAAAAGCTTAGAGCCTATCTCTTGCACACAGATCATGCAGCACTAAGGTACTTGAATCTGGTGGGTCTTGTTATTGCAAGAATTTGATTTCGAAGTAAAGGACCAAAAGGGTTGTGAGAAGCAAGTAGTCAGCCACTTATCTAGGATTGTGTCAAATGAAGAGGTGACTGAGGAGAATAATCATGTTGATGCATTCCCTAATGATTTCTTCATCACGGTGTGTAATGGAGCTTTAACTTGGTAAGCTAATTTTGCTAACTATGTTGTTTGTGGGATTATTCCCAATGATTTAAAGCCATACCAATTGAATCGATATATCTTTAATGCTAAGAAATATTACTACGATGAGCCTTATTTATTTTAGTAGTACACTAATAACATTATAAGAAGATGTGTGCCTAAAGAGGAAACACAAGTTATTCTCGATACTTGTCATGCCTCTTTGGTGGGAGGTCATCATGGTGGTGTTTGAACTGCGGCAAATGTCCTCCAATGTCGATATTATTAGCCTACTTTGTATCAAGATGCGAATACCATGGAAAAGCAATGTGTCGAATGCCAAAAACAAGATAATATCTCCCGTAGGCATGAATTGCCTCTCACTCCTATTTTGGAAGTTCAATTGTTTGATGTATGGGGATTGATTGTAAGGGACTATTCGTGAGTTCCTATGGGAATAAATTTATGTTTGTGGTTGTGGATTATCATATCATATCATATCATATATAACTAAAAGTGGAAAGATCCTAATATCAAAGTTGGATAACCCTTTTTCCCTTATTCCATTACTTATTTGCCCTTATGCCACTACTTATTAAATATTAATTTTAATTAATTTGCCCTTATACCATTACTTATTTTCCCTTATGCCACTACTTATTAAATATTAATTTTAATTAATTATGCATTAAATTAAAATATTATAAAGTATCTAATTTTCACGCCCCGAAAGGGTACCCTAGATGTAACCGGCACTCAGAGACTATTGCTAGTCCCCAATCGAACCACTTGGCCCCATCACATTCATTCATTCATACATTCTACTAATCAGCGGAAGACATAAAGAAGTAAATGGTCACATCATCATCTAGTCTCAAAAATAAGATTATAAATGAAAGGGCTAGTAGAAAGAAACTGGCTCAACAAGTCTTAAAATCAACATTAGACTCTAGTCCATGAAGCCTCTTTCACTATCAATTGGTGCCAATGACAGACCTATGGATACAATAATAAAAACAAAGCTAATCAAATCTAACTCTAAAGCAAGATGAAATAAATAAAATGAATCCTCTGAAGTAGAGGAGGCTCACCAATCAGCTGAATGTCTCAAATCCTCAACGATGCGTCTATTGACGATCTCCAAATCTTGTATCTACATCGTGAAACGATGCAGTCCCAAGGGGGACGTCAGTACATGGAATGTATTGGTATGTAAAATAGTTGAATGAAACCGAAATAGGTAGAATAATATAGAAACAACAATCAACTCAAAATAATAATAATCAACATGTCAAATGTTTGTCTAAAGCAAGAATAAATAGTAGACAAGTGACCCATCAACCAATCAATTGATCAGTCAAATTAGACTCATCTTAGAGGGACTCATCTCAACTCATCTCATCTCATCTCATCTCGACTCAGAGTACTCCGTTAGGAACTTTCTAGGAGTTTCTCTTATCTGACAACAATCACTTATGAGCCAATGATTGTATAACAAGCCAGTGTAGTTACCACAACCATCCCATACTTGCCAGGTAAGGGACAAATCGAATCTACTAGGGACCCCAACAATCCGTTAACTCCTCCATTGTTTTAGGAACTCTATCCAGAGGGAAACACAATAAGATGTTATGGTTCTAATCCTCACCTATGTTTGGGAATGTAGTTTGATAAGTGCAAGTTGGACTAACTCTTACTCTTTTGGTGCTCGATACTCGTCCTGTGACTCAATGCTTATAAAACAATCCATCCAGTCAATACATCTAAATTGACTCATCTGAACTCAGCCTTATAAAGTCTCTCATTATTCAATCATTCTCATACAGATTCTAATCCTATCATCAATCAACATCTCAATCAATAGCTCAAGGCTAAAAACAATTATTAGAGAACAATCGAATAGACAAATGGTTAGAGTTCATTTATGGAAACTCATGGGACTATCAAGTTCTATCAGCTCATCATCATTCTCACATCTCAATCTCTATCACAATCATAATCACGTTTTCAATCAAGGTTCTAGACTCAATCCCTATCGTCTTTCATGCAATCTTTAAGAAATAATAAGTAGGGTTTATACAATAATTCATGTAAAACAATCAATTGAAGAAAATAAGTTTGTGATGATCATCAACATATAAAAATACATGTAAAAACTATGAACTTTTCAAGAAGATAATCAAGAATTATTCATGTAGACTCAAAAACCTTCAACTCTCATCTAAGACAATCTATAGGGCACATGGAATAACAATCCCACATTTTCGTTTAGTCTTACATACTTGGAAAGTTGATATTACTATCGAATTTTGATGAATATTCACTTTCTTGGAGAAAATCCTCAATCTTCGTAGTTCTTTTAAAGTGAAAGAACTTGAAAGGACATTGGTTGAAAGAAGTCTCTTTGATTCTTGAATTCTTGATTTTGAATCTTTAGAGTTGTTGATGAAGAACCCTAATTCTTGAAGAAGAAGAAGAAGAAGAAGAAGAAGAATCATTAAATCCTTTGTTGAGATTCTTGAATTCATTTTCTTGAAACACTAGATTATGATTTAAGGTTCTATTTAAGATTCATGAGTAGATGAACAAATTTGGATTGGGTAGATTGAAATTTATGAAGAATAACTCACCTTGATGATGAAACTTGAAATCTAATCCCAACTTGATGACTTTCTTGATGATTCTTGGGCATTTATGTTTAGGTGTAAAGGAGAGGGCTTTTGGTTATGAAAAGTAATGTTTTATGTATTTTGGGACCTTAAATGGACCGCCCCAAATATTTTAGGATAAAAGTAACCTCAAGACAAAAATAGAAAACGTCATTTTTCTCATTCAGAAAGGGTCTGTGTTGGGTTCGCGACGCGGATCCATCGCGCACCTTCAAATATCTCTACAGGTCTGCAGTAAAATGGTCATAACTTTCTACTCCGAACTTAGATTAAGGCAAAATTTGATTCGTTAGAAAGATAATTCAAATATCTTCGATATGATATTTTATGGGTCACCTAGATCATTATAATTCAGGAGATATGGTCATTTGAAGTTGACCATTCTATCAACCCATACAAAAACTTTGTTAGTAGTAATTCTTAGGATTTGACTTGATGTAAAAGATCTCTTATATTCGTTTATTGAACTTAAGAGGGAGTTGGGAATTGATCAAAATGTCCCTCAAATGATTCAAAATTTGAATAAAAAAATAATGTGTATCCGCAACAGGTCCATATCATTGCTTTGTCATGCATCCTGACTGGAATTCAGTTTTGGATCGAAAAATTACTTTTCGATTCGACGGCTCTAAAATTCGAAGGAGATTATTCTCCCACTCAATGTTTCATGCTGATTGCATATCTAGTTCGGATTCACAAACAGAGCATTGGTAGATGCATTATGCGTACATCTCTATTCTAGAGGTATTTTGGTAATTTTACTGGGCATTACATCATCTCCCCCCTTGGGATCATTCGTGGTATGAGTAGACAATTCCAAAGAAATGGTAAGATATTGGTAAGAGTTCTCGCGGATGTCCTTACGTCCTAGAATGATGAGTAGAGGTGGATATCAAGGCATAAATAGACTCAAAACTCATCTCAACATTCACATCTATCAATCTATCTTTCAACTCCTCATCACCATCAACAATCTCTATTCAAACTCAAGAATAGACAATCAACTCAAGAAAAGACAATCAATTTAGTTAAGGGTAAAGATATTACCTTTAACATTCTCATCATTAGGAATGAATAACGATCAAGACTTTTCTCATCAACCACTCAACAAATCAAACTATCGACCCATTTAGATGATTAAAAATTACATAGAATAGACAAATCGGTTCAAATCAAGAGTAGAAATACTCTTTCAGATATTTTCACCATCAAGCACAAATGGAACATCGAAACTAAATCAAATCAATTTTTTTAAACACTTCGACAATCGGTCCTTCGAGCTCAGGAAGGAAACCATCAACTCTAGTCGACAATGGGACCATCAATGCATAAGACTCTATGTATAACTCTCAAGCTTAGTACCTTTTTTCAATTGTGCTTTTTTTCATGACACTCTACTCTATCAACTTAAGCCTATAGCTCCTATTAAACTCTCTACCTATCCACATCCTTTTTTTCTGTTCAAGCCTACTTCTGAGCCTCAAGGTGCTACCCTGAAGATGATCAGATTCATACAAAGTTAATCCTCCATACTTAGCTCTATACTTCCACAAGGGTTTTCATTAAAAGATCACTAGTCCTCTTCACTACTTCACTATCATGAAGTCTTTGATAGTCTATCATCTATACTCGCATAACAATGATCACACATTCAAGCCTATAACTCTAACCACTTCAACTCTGTCTTAGAATTTTCAAACCTACTTAGCACTTCCACCTTTACCATTCAATGAGCTCCCACTCAAATACACATCAACATACTCTTACCTATCTATTGCACGTCATAAGATCTCATCTCTCTCCTACTCCCTATCTTTATCCCTACATAACACAAGTACAACACCAATGTCACAATAAGGATACATTCACTCCTCCTCATCTACCCTCATTCTCCAGCTACTACCATCAGCATCACTATTCTATTTGGACCGAGGCGAACTTGTCATCTCTACATCCTACCATCAACAATGGCTTAACAAGCCGAAGGTCAGTTCATGTGTAAGATAGCATCATAATGAAGAACTCTCACTCTCTCTCTCTCTCTATCTATCTATCTTATTAACTATCACTCCTCTATTCTCATCCACGTTTCTATCAAGACATAGGAAGACAAAATCACTCAAAGAACTTGAAACGAACTATAATTATCATGACTCAATTTAGAAATATTATTCAAGGACGTTCATAAGGAAGTACAATCTCCCTTATCTATCAAGAGACATTCCGAGTTCACAAAACTATATGTAATGTATAACTTAGGTCACATCTCATCCAATATAGGACTGAAAACTCTTAGATTCGTGGGCTCAGATCAAAATCAATGAATAAACTCATCGCTTTTCGTCCTCACAACTCAACATGAATAACAATCAACAAGTGGTATATGGGACTAGGCCAAGGGTATGGTAGTCACATACCAGATGGGAATACAATATCACCTCAAAGGAAGAATAAGGAACGTAGACAAGGAAATAATATCTCATTTTGATCTGTATATATCTATCAAACTCAAGATCTACTTCAATCTATCATATTGCCATCTCCCCCTTACCTCAAAGGTCATCTCTTAAGTTTAGCGAATTCAATTTCCTCTACTAAGCTATAAGCATATACCCCAACACGATCGAGGAATCACTATTCATAAGAATAGGCATCTTAAATTCTTCTATCATTCTATAGTCACATAAATGAATTAGCCACTATGACTCTCTTCAAAGATACCACTTTCAGCTTCCTCTTGTCTCTATGGAAATCTCCCTCTAAATTTGCTGCTCTTGATGGCGTACATAACCATTTCCCACAACTCTTACAATCTAACCTCTTCTTTTGCCTGCTAATGCTCAACTTCTATGTTGCTATAAATTCATTTGTATGAGACTAAGACTATAAGTGGAATACTCATAATCATCTATCCATATGTCCCAATCAACTTAGTTGATCGGGATGACAAGGAATTCTTACATCAGCTTACTCCACATTGGCAACTCAAATATACTATCTAGATTCTTATAGCGGTCATACCTTAGAGCTTCACACATCTTTACACAATCATGAGTACACATCTCAAGTCTCTTCTTATCTATTGATCTATCCTCGTTTCACTTGTCTTACCGAAGGGGCACTTGTACTCTGACCATAGCATAACTTTCCTTACAACTCAGTACCACTCACCTATTAAATCATATCTCCTTATCTGACTAAGCTCATAACTCAATGAATCTCATGAACTCTCACTTAAAATGCATAAGCCTAATTTAGATCTATCACATTGGAAGCACTTTTTTTCCCTGTTCAACATCTACATGTCACCCTCAATAGTGTGGATCCTACAATACGTCAATATAAACTTCCTTCCAGATTAAACACGCTCTATCACATTCTAACAATAACTCTTCCTCTATATCTCATCATAAGAATCATAGAGTACTTACGACTTTTTTATCAAACTTATGACTATTGACACATCACCTCATTACTTACCTAATAGGTACATAACTCTAGTTACAAGCCTAAATCAACCATCACTCTTTCTATCTCGTCCCTTTCTTTCCATTATCATCCTTCTAACTCTGGGATGATTCAATTCTACTCAGGGTTTATAAGACCTCACAGCTCACTATTAGGTGGTAGCATTAAAATTTTTAGAGACATAAGTTTATCTCTCATAGGTAACATCAAAAACAAGTTTTGAAAAGGGTCCGGATACATCTAAAGTTAACTCAAATGCACGATTCATATGAGTAATAGTGTGCTCTTTCTAGTCAATCAACTTAGCATACTAGTCAGCTTCTCTCAAGCCTGGTGCAGTCTTTCTATCATTCAAATTACTTTATCACAGAGGATCGCATCTGTAAGAGTTTGAACATTATTATCTCTATAATCTAGTGGGTAAGGCATAGTCGCAAGGTTTGGTGCAACGCATGAATCATCACAGATTGCTTAGCAAATAGCTCCATCGCATGATTTAGGATCTGAAAGAAGGAAAAATTTCCCTAAATGTCAATAGTCCCTCATTTATAGAAGTTGGGCCCTCACCACCTTAAATAAGTTCTAATAGACATGGCTTCATAGACTCCCTAGGACACTCAAACTCGTTCTCTGATACCAAGTTTGTCACGCCCCGAGAGGGTAACCTAGATGTAACGACACTCTAAGACTATTGCAAGTCCCCAAGCGAACCACTTGGCCTCATCACATTCATTTATTCATACATTTTCTATTAATCAATGGAATACATAAGGAAGTAAGTGGGCACATCATCATCTAGTCTCAAAAATAATATTATAAATAAAAAGGCTAGTAGAATGAAACTAGCTCAACAAGTCTTAACATTAATGTTCGACTCTAGTCTATGAAGCCTCTTTCACTATTAAGTGGCGCCAATGACAGACCCATGGCTACCTTAATCAAAATAAAGCTAATCAAGTCTAACTCTAAAGCAAGATGAAATAAATATAATGAATCCTTCGAAATAGATTAGGCTCACCAATCGGCTGAATGTCTCAAATCCTCAGTGATATGTCTATTGATGATCTCCAAATCTTATATCTACATCGTGAAATGATGCATTCCCTGAGGGGGATGTCAGTATATGGAATGTACTGGCATGTAAAATTGCTTAGTGAAATCGAAATAGGTAAAGTAATATAGAAACAATAATCAACTCAAAATAATAACAATTAACATGTCAAATGTCTATCTAAAGCAAGAATAAAGAGTAGACAAGTGACCTAGCAACTAATCAACTCATTATTTAAATCATACTTATCTCAGAGGGACTCATCTCAATGGAACTCAATGCAACTCATCTCATCTCATCTCGACTCAGATGGACATATCTCAACTCATGTCATCTCATCTCGACTCAGAGTACTCAGTTAGGAACTTTCTGGGAGTTTCTCTTGTCTGACAACAATCAGTTATGAGCCAGTGATTGTACAACAAGCTGGCATTGTTGCCACAGTTTTCCCATAATAGCCAGGTAGGGGACGAATCGAATCCACTAGGGTCCCCAGTAATTCATTAGTTCCTCTATTATTTCAGTGGCTCTATCTAGAGGGAACCACAATGAGATTTAATGGTTCTAATCCTCACCTATGTTTGGCAACGTGGTTTGACGAGCACGAGCTGGACTAACTCTTACTCTTTTTGTGCTTGATACTCCTCCCATGACTCAATGCTCATAAGATAATTTATCCAGTCAATACATCTCACTTGACTCATCTCAACTCAGCCTTATAAAGGCTCTCATCATTCAATCAGTCTCATACACACTTTAATCATCTCATCAATCAACATCTCAATCAACAACTAAAGGCTTAGAACAATCATTAGGGAACAATCAAATAGATAATCGTTGGAGTTCATTTATAGAAACTCATGGGACTATCAAGTTCTATCAGCTTACCATCATTCTTACATCTGAATCTCAATCACAATCACATTCCCAATCAAGGCTCTAGACTCAATCCCTATCATCTTTTTTGCAATATTTAAGAAATAATAAGTAGATTTTATGCAATAGTTCGTGTAGAAAATTCAATTTAAGAAAATGACTTTGTCATGAGCATCAACATATAAAAATACATGTAAAAATTATGAAATTTTCAAGAAAATAATAAAGAATCGTGCATGCAGACTCAAGAGCCTTCAACCCTCATCTAAGACCATCTATGGGGCACGTGGAAGAATAATCTCATATTTTTGTTTATCCTTACATACCTGGAAATTTGATATTGCCACCGAATTTTGATGAATACTCACTTTCGTTGAGAAAATCCTCAATATTGGTAGTTCTTTTAAAGTGAAAGAACTTGGATGGACATTGGTTCAATGAATTCTCTTTGATTCTTGAATTCTTGATTTTGAATCTTTAGAGTTCTTGATAAAGAACCCTAATTCTTGAAAAAAAATCAATAAATCCTTTCTTGGGATTCTTGAATTCGTTTTCTTGAAACGTAGGTTATGTTTTAAGGTTCTATTAGAGATTCATGAATAGATGAAGAAATTTGGGTTGGGTAGATTTATGAAGAATAACTCACCTTGATGATGAATCTTGAAAGCTAATCCCAACTTGATGACTTTCTTGATGATTTTTTGGTGTTTATGTTTAGGAGTGAAGGAGAGGGTTTTTGATTATGAGAACTAACGTTTTGTGCGTTTTGGAACCTTAAATAGACCCCAAAGGTTTTAAGATAAAATTACCCTCAAAATAAAAATAAAAAATGTCATTAATCTAATCCATAAAGGGTCCGCGTTGGGTCCGCGATGCCGAGCCATCATGCACCTTTAGATAGCTTTGTAGGTCTTCAGTAAAATGGTCATAACTTTCTACTCCGAACTCGGATTACGGCAAAATTAAATGTGCTGAAAAGCTAATTCAAATATCTTTGATTATAGATATATATGGGTCAAAAAATCATTATACTTTAGGACATATGGTTATTTGAAGTTGACACTTCTATCAACCCATACAAAAACTTAGTAGGAATTCTTTGGAGTTGACTTGATGTAAAAGATCTCTTATATTCGTTTACTGATCTTAAGAGGGGGTTGGAAATTGACCAGAATGCCCCTCAAATTATTTAAAATTTGAAAAAAAATTATAAGTGTGTATCCGCGACAGGTCCGCGTCGCGGCTCTATCGCGCATCCTGACTGGAATTTAGTTTTGGATCAAAAAATTATTTTTTAATTCGATGGCTCTAAAATTCTAACAAGATCATTCTCCCACTCAATTTTCTATGCTGATTGGATATTTGGTCTCGGATTCACAAACGGAGTATGGGTAGACGCATTATGCGCACATCTCTATTCTAGGGGTATTTTGGTAATTTTATCGGGCCGTTACACTACTTAATTAAATATTAATCATATTGTATTATATGTGCAATAATTTATGTTATTCTTTCATATATATATATATATATATATATATATATATGTATTACTAAAAGTGGGAACAAAAAAAATTGAAAGTTGAAATACCAAAAT
>JAABOM020113426.1:0-23816 GCA_011800125.2 Solanum clarkiae | reverse complement strand
CCGAACTGAACCGAAGAACTTTAGATGTATATAAATATATTTTATATATTAACATGTTAAATTTATATACAGATATATTTTATAAAAAATTTTAAATATAAATATAACCCAGTTCCTAGGCCTCTAGTGATTGGACGATTTTGAGTCTTTTCTATTTAATTAGTCTTTACTTAAGTAGGTTTAAAATTAGAAGATGCTATAATAGAAATTCCATCAAATAACTATGACAAAATCTATGCAAATATTCATATATTAAAGTTTTAGATCAAATAATATGGCAAGAAGATTTTACATTCTTGACTTTTTTGGTGAATTAAAGTGTTCCTTCAAAATTATATTTGTAATATTTTAATAATAGTTTATTTTGAAATGATACTTTAAAAATAAAAAAACTCAAAAATTAACTGAATCGTACCGATACCGAAGAGAAACATCTGATTGATTGGGATGATTTAAGAAATTTAATTTTGGTTATACATTACAAAATATCCGAAAAATTGGGATGGTATAATTTTTAAAAATAACCGATCAAATCGTATCATTGACATCCGTACCTTCAACTTAGGCTTTTAGCCTGAGGTGAAGTACACAATATCTATTCCCCAAACCAGGGCTACTATTTGTAGCCACCCTCGACTTAGGCTTTTAGCCTCAATCAATGTTCATATGTTCAAGGATTGCCCAGGGCCAGTATCAAGGCATTTCATAAAACAAGGCTAAGCTAGCTAGGTGTCCAGAAAGAATGAGTGTAACAGAGGCTCAAACAATAAGAACAAGGGGTCAACTATCACATTTGGCAGGTAATTTAGGCAAAAGTGGGTTTACTAAAAGAACATAGCCATAAGATCCTTTCCAAGTCAAGCACATCACCAATTCACTCTTAGAGTAATTAGACAAGTTTTGAGTCAGCACATGATACATGGATGCGGCAAAATAAGCTCACAACACACATAGTATCGCACACACAATCAAGTATAGACTCACAGGTCATGCTTCAAGTATCAACTTGCCTTTTTATTATCAGAACAAACATTACTAGATAATAAATATGCATGATTGCACTAATAACCAACAGTCCCAAAAATTTTGAGGGTATCGAATTTTCAAGAAGATTTTAAAAGCATTTAAAGACTATGTATATGCCAAAAGATAATGTTACCATGTATCTAGAAATTATCTACACTACCTAGACATGCCGGTTCAACAAAAATTAAAATATCCACAAAGAAAAAGAAACATGGCAAGAAAACCTTGGGATCAAAAATAGGGAAAGTTTTTGACTCGAGGCTACTCAGACTTCACACTAATCCATAACTTCCCACACTCTACCAAAATAGAATACTTTGTCCTCAAAGTAAAAACCACAGAAGAGAAATAAGGGGCATACCTTAAGTTGCCTCCCAGGAAGCGCCTAATTTATGGTCGCGGAACGACAGGATGCTGTGTGTACTCATGCTTCTTTAAGGACCCAATCTTCCACTATCTTAATTTCTGCCATATTACCCATGTATAATTTGACCCTCTGGCCATTGACCTTGAAGATTCAATCATCCTTGTTTTCTAACTCAATGGCTCCATGGTTAAAAATGCGCACCACTCTGAAAGGTCTCATTCACTTAGATCTGAGTTTTCCAGGAAACCATTTTAACCTAGAGTTGTAAAGCAATGCCATGTCCCCTGGAGCAAATTGGTAGTTCTCGATCCTGCGATCATGCAGAATTTTCATTCTTTGCTTGTACAAGGCAGAGCTCTCATATGCCTGCAACCTCAACTTATCAAGTTCATTAACTTGCATTAGCCTAGATGTTGTTGCTTCATTCTAGTCTAGATTTAGCTTCTTCAATACCCATAGTGCTTTGTGTTCACATTCAATTGGTAGGTGACAAGACTTCCTAAACTCCAATTGATATGGGGACATTCCAATTGGTGTTCTGAAGGCGGTGCAATAGGCCCACAAACTTCCGTGACCAATCAGTATGATTTGCATTCATAGTCTTGGACAAGATTTGCTTTATCTCTCTGTCTCTTTTCTTATTATATGATATCTTCGGCATGGATAATAGAATTTCCACTTGTTTGCGGATGGTAAGGGGTCGCCACCCGGTGCCTTACACCATATCTCTCAAGGAGAGCTTTGAACAATCTGTTGCAAAAGTAAGAACCTCCATCACTGATAATTGCTTGAGGTGTGCCAAACCTAGTGAAAATGTTTCTTCGGAAAAACCTAGTAACACTCTTGCCCTCATTGTTAGGTAAGGCTATGACCTCTACCATTTTAGCGAGATAATCAACGGCGACTAGGATATACTTATTCTCATGAAAGCTAACAAAGGGTCCCATGAAATTGATACCCCACACATCAAACATCTTGACTACGTAAATAGGATTAAGGGGAAGTTTTTTCCTTTGTGAGACACCACCCTCCCTCTGGCATCTGTCATAAGACTTGACATGCTCATGAGTATCCTAATGTATGGATGGCCAATAATAGCCACACTGTAACACCTTATAAGTAGTTCGAGCTCCACTCTGATGGCCACCAACCAACGATGAATGGCATGCTTCAAGAATGCTCATCATTTCAACCTCTGGAACATATCTGTGGATGATCCCACCCGTGCAAATACGAAATAAATATGGCTCATCCTAGAAGAATGTCTTCACATCGTGCATGAACTTGCGACGTTGATGGGTATTTAAGTTAGGAGGCATTATGTCACTTACCAAATAATTAGCATAGTCTACGAACCAAGGTATGAGATTATGTGAGGCCGCCAACACCCTTTCATCAGGGAAGGAGTCATTGATATCAAGACCTTCATCAAATTTCACCATAGCTTCATCTTCCTATCTTGAAAGGTGGTCAGCTACCTAGGTTTCTGAGCCTTTCCTGTCAATCACGTCAAAGTTGAATTCTTGAAAAAAGAGTACCCATCTGATCAGTCTCGGCTTTGTATCCTTTTTAGCCATTAAATATTTGAGTGTTGTGTGGTCTGTGTGCACTATCACCTTAGCTCCCAACAAGTATGACCTGAATTTTTCAAAAGCAAAGACTAGGGTGAGCAATTCTTTATAAGTGACTGTATTATTCTTATGAGCTACATTAAGTACCTTGATGGCATAGTAAATAGGATACAGAATTCTCTCCCTACGCTGCCCTAACACCACTCCTAAAGCTACTCCACTTGTATCACACATTGGTTCAAAGGGTTTGGACCAATTTGGAGCCAAGATAATAGGTGTTGAAGTCAACTTTCTATTCAATTCTTCAAAGGCTTGCATGCATGCATCATCGAGTACAAATTTGGCATCTTTCTCTAACAACTTGCACAAAGGTTGTGAAATCTTAGAAAAATCTTTTATAAAGAAATGGTAGAACCCTGCATGGCCCAAAAAACTCCTGATATCTTTCACAGAAATCGGTGGCGGTAGTTTCACAATAACCTCAATTTTTGCTTTGTCAACCTCAATCCCCTTGCCCGAAATTTTGTGACCAAGTATGATGCCTTCTTTGACCTAGACATGACCGGTGAATAGGGAACCTGAAGGAACCCCAAATAAGTCTCATAGCATATCATTACACATCCTTTATCGCGGAAGCAATTAAAATGCCAATAAGAGGCAGCATAAACAAGGGGAAATTGGGAATAAGGGAGCGAGAGAAAAAGAGAAAGTAACACTTAAATATCATGGATGAGTCAAAGCTCAAGCATAACAAGCAACCGGGCTCACCCTCATAGTCAAAGTAGCAATAAAGAAGAGAGTATCAATACATAGCATAATAAATATAGACCAACATCCCCGTAATTGAGTACTCACCAACTAGCTTGAGACAATTGAACTAGCTATGTCAAGGAGGAGGATGGCCTAATGAAGCTCTGGTTCCTACATGGTAACATCAAGTAGGCATAAAGTATGTGTTAGAACATTTGAATGTACTAAGTATGTAGGATGCAATGCAACAAGAGATAGGTAACATAGACAAAGTGCATAATCATAATCAATAGATAGCATAGTCGCAATATGTCATGTATGAATGATGCTTGAAGTAAAACATGCTTATAAAGAACATATTATATAGATAAGAAGAGACCATCATCATAGACCAAGCAACTAGTACTCGGAATCTAAGGCTTAACACCCCCTTGGTAATGATTGAGGTACCAACCCCTCAACATGGTTAATGGACTTAACACCCTCCATCAAAGTAGTCAAGGTACCAATCTCTCAACAAGGTTAATGGACTTAACACCCTCCATCAAAGTGGTCAAGGTACCAACCTCTCAACAAGGTTAATGGACTTAACACTCTCCATCAAAGTGGCCAAGCTATCAATCCCTCAACAAGGTTAATGGACTTAACACCCTCCATAAAAGTGGTCCAAGGTACTAACCCCTCAACAAGATTAATGGACTTAACACCCTCCATTAAAATGGTCAAGATACCAACCTCCCAACAAGGTTATGGTCAATATGTAACACTAGGAGAAGCTTATCATGAAATTAACACATATACAACATACTTTCATCATCATAAAGTCATATATCTTATATGCCAAGCTTTAGGCCTTCAGCAACTCAAGATCATAAACTGGACATTTTATCAAACACTTGGCGGGTGTGTAATGTTAGTGTAAAATCATGCAATTCAAGAGTGAAAATATGCAAGTAAATCCAATGTAAAACCATCAATCAATACTTGGTAACACCCTCAATCAATATACATCAAAATCCTTCATCAAGTCTTACAATAGGTCTTAGATCTATAGCTCAAAACATGCCAAACAATCACAATTTCATAAATCCCAACACAGTGTGCAGTGAATTTCATAACAAAATAAGACCCATGAGTAAATCAACTTTAATCATGCACATTTTTAAGAAAAAGAAGCTTGGGCATCATGGATGAAAGGAACCCATGAAAGAAACCCACATACCTTAGCTTTTGGCGAATCGTTGAAGAAGATTGAAAATGGAGACTTGAAGCTTGAGAGGAAATCCTTAGATCCAGATGAGTTTTGAGACTTAAATTTAGGAGATGAAATATTGTCTAAGTGTTTCGGAGAGTATTTGGAAATGTATTGGATGATATGAGGGTGAAATAAGGATAAGCATAGGTATTTTCACGTATGGGAAGGCTTAAGTCCAAGACCTAAAAGTCTTGGACAGAGCTTGGAAATCGTCTCCACAATAACAAAGTGGCATGTCGCGCCATGAACGCGCACATACACTATTTTTGGCTCATTTTGAAAATTTGAATTTTGCTATAGTTGCTCTAAAATTTGGGTTAGACCCATTTCAAACTCAACTTTTCCCCCTGAACAAGAATACGAAGTCCGAATTTTGAAATAACACGCGAATCTTGAGATACATGGAAATTACGATTCCGGACACTTCTGAGGCACATATTCGGGCACTTTTTGGGGTTTCAACCATTGGGTCCTTTCACCCATGGTGCCCAAGCTTCTTTTTTTCTTATATTATATGCTTCTAAGTTGATTTGACTTATGGGTCTTTTATTATGAATTTGACTATGAACTATATTGGAGTTTTGTAAAACTATGACTGTTTATGCATGTTTTGAGCTACAAATCTTAGATCTGTCTTGAGATTTGATGAAGGGTGTTGACATATATTGCATGAGGATATTACCAAGTGTTGGTGGGTGGTTTTTACATTGAGTTTACTTGCATGATTTCAATCTTGAATTGTATGGTTTTACACTAGCATTGCACACCCTCCAAGTATTTGATAAAATGTCTGGTTAATGTATCTTGAGTTATTGATGGCCTAATGCTTGGCATATGAGTTAAGTGACTTTATGATGATGAAATGGTGATATGTATGTGTTGATTCCACGAGAAGTATCTATTGTCCCATTTGCATTTTGTATAAAATATTGCCTTGTGATCTTGTTGAGTTGGACATGGTGGATTTTAATGTCATTCTTGGGATAGATTAGTTGCATGCATATTATGCCTCTATTGATTGTAGAACCCATAGGGTCAAATTCCAATTCCCAAATGAACCAGAGTGGGAGAATCATGATGTGGTAGTCAATGGTAGGTTCATCTCTTGCATTAAAGCCCAAAAGTTGATCTCTAAGGGGTGTCTCTATCATCTTGTAAGGGTTAGGGATGTTGAGTCCAAAGTCCTTCCTATAGAGTCGGTTCTGGTGGTTAGTGAATTTCTTGATATCTTTCCAAATGACCTTCCCGATGTTCCTCTCGAAATGGAAATAGACTTTGGTATAGACCTCCTTTCTGATACTCAACCCATTTCTATTACCCCTTATTGTATGGCCTCGGCAGAGTTAAAGGAGTTCAAGGAGAAATTGAGAGACTTCTTGGAGAAGGATTTTATTAGGGCTAGCCAATCACCTTGGGGTGCAACGGTGTTGCTTGTGAATAAGAAGAATGGGTCTCTTAGAATATGTATTGACTATCGGCCAATTAATAGGGTTACCATATAGAATAAGTACCCTCTTCCAAGAATTGATGATTTGTTTGACCAACTTTAAGGGGCTAGTCACTTCTATAAGATTGATCTTCAGTCTGGGTATCATCAATTCATCGTGTGACATTTCCAAGATAGCCTTTCGAACTGGGTATGGGCATTATGAATTTGTGGTTATGTCTTTTGGTTGTTTAATGCACAGACTATCTTCTTGGATCTTATGAATAGGGTCTTTAAACCTACCTTGATTTGTTTGTGGTGGTTTTCTTTGATGATATTTTGATCTATTCTTATAGTGAGGAGGAGCATGTGGCTCATTTAAGTGTAGTGTTATAAAGATTGAGGGAAGTGAAGTTGTATCCTAAATATGAGAAGTGTGAATTTTGGTTGAAAAAAGTTGTCTTTCTAGGTCATGTGGTGTCAAGGAATGATATTAAGGTGAACTCTAAAAAGACGGATGTAATTAGAAATTGGCCTAGACCATTGACCCCATTGGACATTAGAAGCTTCTTTATCTTAGCGGGTTACTATCGGAGGTTTGTAAATGAGTTCTCTTCCATTGCTTCTCCCATGACTAAGTTGAATCAAAAGAAGACTAAGTTTGTGTGGACCAATGAGTGTGCATTATTGTCGTGGTAAGGCTAATGTGGTGTGGATTCTTTGGATAGGGTGTCTATGGGTAGCTTAGCTCATGTTGATGATGCGGACAAAGAGGTGGCTAGAGAGGTCCATCGGTTGGCCAGATTGAGGGTTAGGTTGGAAGAGGTGGATAATATTGGTATTGCGGTTGTTGATGGCTGAAAATCTTCATTGGTTGATGAGGTAAAAGCCAAGCAAGATCTTGATTCCTCCTTGTTAGAATTGAAGGCCTTTGTGAAAGAGGGCAAGGTGGAGGTGTTCTCCCAAGGGGGAGATGGTACTCTTAGGTACCAAGGTAGGTTGTGTGTGCCTTATGTAGATGGTTTGAGAAAGAAGATTCTAAATGATGCTCATAATTCTTTCTATTCTACCCACCCCGGTTCTACCATGATGTATAGAGATTTGAGGGAAATGGTTTGGTGGGGAGGTATGAAGAAAGACATTACCAAATTTGTATCTGGTTGTCATAGTTGCCAACAAGTCAAAGCCAAACACCAAAGGCCAGTTGACCTAACCCAAGACATAGAGTGTAATGTACCAGGTGTTTTTTAAGCCTATACTTACGTGAAAGATAATGTTCAAGCGAATTCCTATTAAGTTAAGTAAAATTTGAAATGAAGGTTATCTTAGGGATTAGCTTGGTTTAGTTATGTGATTGTTAGGTGGTCTTGAAAGGCTGGTTGGTTTATCCTTGGTATAATATTTTGGGAGCAATGTTATGTGAAGTTAAGACTTAAAAAAATGAAGTTTAGTTTTTGTTTGGAATTATTTGAAATGAAGGTATATGTGAAGGTTGTGTAATCGATTTGTTTGGGAGTAATTCTTTTGCCATTGTTGTATGGCTTGTATGGGCAGCCTTTGGCATGCCCTTAGAATGATTTGAAGCCATACCATACCATGCCATAACACCATGAGAAAGGATAATGCTTCCATACCTAGGTCACATACCCACTCCATTGTATTTGACATCTTTCTTCTTTTTAAAAGTGAGTCAAAAAGCCCCTTTGCACCACCTGATTTTATGCCCTTTCACCCACACATTTTTGACCACTAATAAAATGACCCTTATAACCCCCCCAAAATCGGTATAAATAACCCTCCTCTGCTTAGTCTCTAAATCACTCATCAAAGAAACAAAACTCCCTAATCTACATCGCTCTCCTAAAACTCTCTCAACACTTAGGCGAAGTATTCTTCAAGATCTCCACCAAGTCTCTTCATCTTCTCAAGGCCAATCAAGCAAGGTATGTGGGTTTGATTCTTGATTTTCTTTCAACCAAGAAGTTCTCTTCGAAAAACTAAATTAAGGATTACGAATTTTTAATCTTTGATTTATGTATAATTGCATACAAATTGATATTTGCTTAATTAGGTTATTCATATAGTTTATGATTATTAATGAATATTTATCAAGGTTTACATAATTTAATTCAAGCATTTCAGATTTGCATTATTTAAGGTAACCTATATTTTCAAGTCTTAGATCTACAAATGAGTTATTATGATTTTATCCTAAAATATTTCTATGATTATTGTAACTTTGTTTGAATATATAACCTGTGATTTTAAGGTTATTGAACCAGTCCCCAACGTGATTTAAGTTGAGTTATGAACTTTGGATATTTGGCTTTCATGGCATAATATAAAGGACAAGAATAAGTAAATACAAGTATGAAATAATATTGGGTGACTTAAGATCCATTCAGTTTCATTTTGAATCTTTGTGAAGGAGCTATTCTAAGTACAAATTTGAATATGATTTATTTTACAAGTTATGACTTTTTGAACTAAATTAAGTTTTGATTATTTTGAATATGCATGGTCCGTGTCTGTGGGATTTTGACTTAGCACCGAATGAGTTAGGAGTGGGACTCGACCTAAAGGGTCTTATATAAAGCTTCTAATCTTATAACGACATACCACCGTAGGGTATTTAATTATGCCTTTTTAGGCTTTCTGACTAGTGGATCCATTTAGTATTTCCAGTTCTGGAGTTATACCTTAGCAAGTTGACTCACTCTTTGGCCGGTGTGGAGTATGACATCAGTATTTCATATTATAGCTCATATGGTTTTGTCGGTTATGGTCTTATTACCACACTTATTTGCTTATGTCCTCCTCTATGCATTTTCATTGCATTACTTTACTCTTTACTTTAGAACTGAATATATTGTTTAAGCGTAGAGTTTGTCATATTGGGTAAGTATTCTTTGTCATTATATTTACTTGTTGCATTGCATATCCGCATACTTAGTACATTTCAAAGAACTAACCACATTTTTTCCTATATGCTATAATAATGTAGGGATAGGTGATCTACCTCATCCTCCTCCACGTTACTAGATTCCTCGTGAAGACTTTGAGCTTTGGTGAGTTTTCATCGGGAACAGAACCCTTATCTTCAAGCTTTGCCTTTGTTATTCAGATATTTGATGTACTTTCATTTTGACTTAGTATTGAGGAGCCTAGACTTGTTTTCTTGGCTCTGTTTATTGTCATTATTTAGAGGTGTGATTGGACTATTGCTACACTTGGTATATTTTAAACTATTTAACTTATGTTTCCGCTTATGGTTACAAGTTGTCCCATAGTCCCATTCCCCATATTTCATTGTCATCTATTTTCCATTTACCATTTAAACCTATAATGTGCAATTATGATTTAAGAGGCTTGCTTGGGGGCCTTCGTGTTCTTATTCGCCATGTCACACCTAGGACCTAGGTTTGGGTTGTGACAAGCTTGATATCAGAGTACAAGGTTTTAAAATGATCCTTGGAAGTCCACACACTGCATCTAGTAGAGTCTTATTCATGGTGGTGAAGCGCGCCACAACTATGAATAGGAGGCTATGAGATGTTTAAGATTGATGCCTTAGAGTAACTTAAGATATACTTCCTTCTAATGACTTGTTCATTGCATTATAGAAAATGCTTCCAAGAAGAAATATTCCCGTACGTGAGGCTCCTCAAGCTCAAGAAGAGGGTAATGTGTCCCATGCCAAATTCAGGAATGTTATCTCATTATTGGCTCAAATGGTTGCCAATCAGGCTACACAAGATCCACCTCAAGCTCCAGCACCTCAAGCTCCCACCCAAGCAGCTAAGGTGAGAGATTTCACCCGTATGAACCCTCCAAAATTTTATAGAAATAGAATTGATGAGGATCCCATGGAGTTCATTAATGAGGTATACAAGGTTCTCTCGATTATGATGTGTCATCGGAGGAGAAGGCGGAGTTTGTGGCTTACCAACTTAAAAGCCTTACCCAGATTTGGTATGATCAGTGGGAAGATGAAAGGGTGCTTGGTGGTCTAATTGATTGGGAAGAAATTCAAGGCTGCGTTCTTGGACTACTTTTTCCCTTTTGAATTAAGGGAAGCCAAAATAAAAGAGTTTATGAACTTGAGGCAAGGGTCGATGATCGATCGCGAGTACTCACTGAAATTCTACACACTCTCCAAATATACTCCTATGCTAGTATCCGATCCCAGGGCTAGGACGAATATGTGTGTTTTGGGAGTCTCCGACCTCATCAATGAAGAATGCCAAACTGCCCTACTAATCCAAGACATGGATTTATCTCGGCGTATGATTTATGCCAAGGAACTTGAGGAAAAGAAGATTCACAAGCTAAGGAAAAATGATGGTAAGAGGCAGAGGTGTGAGGGTGAGTATCAAGGTCACAAGGGTGGTTATGGTAATTGAGGTCACCAAAACCAAAGGTTCCAACAACAAGGGTCTTCGAATGCTTTCAACCAAAGGCATGCTAATGATCGGTTTCAACACATTAAGGGTCAACAAAGTGGTGGCCGTGCTCAAGTTTGGCCAACATGCAAAAAGTGTGGTAAGAGCCATGGTGGTATGTGCTACTGGGAGTCGGGAAGTTGTTTTGAATGTGGCTAACTAGTTCACAAAATTGCTAATTGCCCCAAGGCTCATAATAAGGGTAAGGGTATTCGCCCGTATGGGAAAGATGTTCAGGCAGACAAAAAGCCACAAGTTGTGCAACAAGGTGGTGGTCCTCGCAACAATAGGTTCTATGCACTACATGGGAGGCAAGAGGTGGAAGATCAGCCAAATGTCATAGATACATTGAAAGTTTTGATTTTGATGTTTATGTGTTATTGGATCCTGGTGCCAACTTATCCTTTGTGACCCATTTTCTTGCCAATAGGTTCAATTTAAGTCCCGAAATTTTGCATGACCCATTTTGTGTCTACTCCCGTGGGTGAGTCAATAGTTGCTAAAAGAGTCTATAAAAATGTTCTTGTGTCTATTATGCATATCTTCCGTGCAATCTTATTGAATTGTCAATGGTAGATTTTGATGTCATCCTTGGTGTGGACTGGTTGCATCCCTCTTATGTCACCATAGATTGTAGAACCCGTAAAGTTAAATTCCAAATTCCTAATGAACCCTTGTTTGAGTGGGAAGGGCAAGATTCTGTGGTATAGGGAAGGTTTATTTCATATCTTAAAGCTCATAACATGATATCTAAAGGGTGTATCTATCATATGGTTAGGGTCCGAGATGTGACTTCTAAGGTTCCCTCTCTTGAGTTAGTTCCTATAGTCAATGAGTTTTCAGATGTGTTTCCCAAAGATCTTCCTGGTATTCCTCCCAAAAGGGAAGTTGATTTTGGCATAGACCTCCTTCCCAATGCCAAATCTATCTCTATTCCACCCTATAAGATGGCACCAGTGGAGTTGAAAGAACTTAAGGATCGGTTGAAAGAATTACTGTAGAAGGGATTTGTTAGGCCTAGCAAATCATCATGGGGTGCTCTTGTTCTGTTTGTAAGGAAGAAGGACGGGTCACTCCGAATGTGCGTTGACTATCGTCAACTCAACAAGGTCACCATTAAGAATAAATACCACTACCTAGGATAGATGATTTATTTGACCAAATACATGGAGCTAGACATTTTTCTAAGATCAACCTTCATTCTAGGTATCACTAGTTGTGGGTTAGGGAAAGTGATATTCCTAAGACAATTTTTAGAACAGGGTATGGGCACTATGAGTTTTTAGTGATGTCTTTTGGACTAAGAAATGCGCCGGCTATATTTATGGATCTTAAGAATCAGATGTTCAACCTTACCTTGATAATTTTTGTTGTGGTATTTATTGATGATGTACTAGTCTACTCCCAAAGTGATAAGGAACATGAAGAACATATGAGAACAGTCCTTCAAACTTTGAGAGATGAGAAATTGTATGCCAAATTCAGTAAGTGTGAATTTTGGATGAAATAAGTTTCTTTCCTTTGCCATGTGGTGACTGATAAAGGTATTATGGTGGACCCAAGGAAGACTGAGGAGGTGCGGAACTGGCCTAGACTCTTAACTCCATCTGACATAAGGAGTTTTATTGAGTTTGGCAGGTTACTACCGATGGTTTGTAGCAGGGTTTTCTTTAGTTGCATCCCCTTTGACCAAATTGACCGAAAAAAAGTTCAAGTTTATGTGGTCTGATGAATGTGAGAAGAGTTTCCAGAAATTGAAAGATAAGCTAACTTCTCAGCTCGCATCTTGACTCTTCTGGATGGTTTGGATGGTTTTGTGGTATATTGTGATGCATCTAGGGTTGGGTTAGGCTGTATGTTGATGCAAAATAGTAAGGTCATAACTTATGCTTCTAGACAGTTGAAAGTGAATAAGCGCAATTATCCAACTCATGACCTTGAATTGGCAGCGGTTGTATTTGCTCTACAAATTTGATGTCACTATCTCTATGGGGTTCACGTGGATATATTTACCGATCGCAAGAGCTTGCAGTATGTGTTCACTCAAAGGGACTTGAATCTAAGGCAACAGATATGGCTTTAACTTCTCAAAGACTATGATATGAGTGTGCACTACTATCCAAGTAAGGCCAATATGGTGGCCGATGCTTTGAGTAGAATAACTATAGGTAGTATGAGTCATGTGGAGGGCGAAAAGAAAGAGTTGGCGAAGGAAGTCCATCAGTTGGCTAGATTGGGTGTTAGGTTGGAAGGTACTAATGACGGTGGCATATTTTTTCATGAGGGCTCTCAATCTTCTTTGATTGTTGATGTGAATTCAAAGCAAGACCTTGACCCTACTTGGATTGAATTAAAGAAATTAGTTGAACAAAATAAAGTGGAGGTTTTCTCACAAGGGAGAGATTGTATCTTTAGATACCAAGGTCGTTTGTGTGTGCCAGATGTAGATGGATTGAGAACCTTGATCTTACAAGAGCCTCATAATTCATCTTATTCCATTCATATGGGTTGCATCAAAATGTAACGAGATTTGAAGGAAGTCTATTGATGGGGTAATATGAAAAAGAACATAGCCAAGTTTGTAGTCGAGTGTCCAAATTGTCAGTAAGTGAAAGTCGAGCATCAAAGGCCTGGTAGGCTAGCTGAAGACATTGAAATCCCAACTTGGAAGTGGGAGGAAATGGACTTCATTTTTGGATTGCCTCGGACTCGGAAACAATATGATTCAATTTGGGTGATTGTAGATCGTATGACTAAATCAACTCATTTCTTTTCGGTTAAAACTTTGTATAGTGCTGAAGATTATACAAAGTTATATATTCGTGAGTTAGTCCGATTACACGGTGATCCTTTGTCAATAATATCATATTGTGGCATTCAATTCACTTCTCATTTTTGGAAGGTATTGCAACGAGGTTTGGGTACCAAAGTTAAGCTGAGTACCGCACTTCATTCTCAAATAGATGGTCAAGCGGAAAGGACCATTCAAACATTGGATGATATGTTGAGAGCATGTGTCTTGGAATTTAAAGGTAATTTGGATGATCACTTACCTCTCTTATTGAGTTTGCATATAACAACAGTTATTATTCTAACATCGAGATGGCTTTATTTGAAGCTCTTTATGGTAGGCAATATAGATCAACAGATGGCTGGTTTGAGGTAGGTGAAATGGTATTAATAGGCCCGGATTTTCGGTCTTGGAGGCTATGGAGAAAGTGAGGATGATAAGAGACAGATTGAAAATGGCTCAAAGCCGACAAAAGTCATTCGGATATGAGGAGGAGAGATCTTAAATTTAATGTGGGAGATTGGGTGTATCTCAAAGTTTTACCTGTGAAGGGTGGTGTTCATTTTGGCAAAAAGGGCAAGTTGAGCCCAAGATTTGTGGTCCTTACAAAATTTAATGAAGGGTTGGAAAGGTAGCTTATGAGCTTGAGTTACCTAATGAGATGGAGTTGCATTAGTGACACAAGTTCTATAGTTCCATTGGATGTTGTGAAGGTTGGAGAAAATTTGACTTATGAAGAAGTACCAGTACAAATTTTGGACCAACAAGTCAAGAGGTTGAGAAATAAGAATGTGGCATCCGTCAAGGTACTTTGGAGGAACCAGCATGTTGAGAGTACTACATGGGAAGCTGAAGCAGACAAGAAATGATGAAGAAATACCCCCATTTTTTCCCAACTAATCAAGCCTAAGAATTAGGTAATTCTATTCCTCGAGTCCGAATTCCTCATTCTGTACCCTTTTTTTTACTGTTATAATTATTAAGCATGCAAAATTATTTTGATGTTACTTTATGATATTTGTATAAGGTTTGCATAAAAATAAGCTCTATTTTGCATTTTGACATGTTAAGCTCTTGGTCACTATTTAAATTCCTATTCATTCAAACTACTTTGTCTCATTCGGGGACGAATAATTCTAAGGGGAAGATATTGTAATGTACCAGGTGTTTTTTAAGCTTACACTTGTGTGAAAGGATAATGTTCAAGTGAATTCCTATTGAGTTAAGTAAAATTTGAAATGAAGGTTATCTTAGTTATTAGCTTGGTTTAGTTATGTGATTGTTGAGGTGGTCTTGGAAGGGCGGTTGGTTTATCCTTGGTATAATATTTTGGGGGCAATGTTATTTGAAGTTAAGACGAAAAAAAATGAAGTTTGGTTTTCTTGAGATGAGCTTGAAGAAAAATTAGATCTTGAAGTTAATCTTTAAGTTCTAAAGTTAAACTTGAAATCCTTTGAATTTGGAATGAGATATTTGGTTAAGCCTTGGAGAAGTTTTTGTGAGGGTTTTGAGTGATATAGAGTTGAAAAATGACTAAGTATGGGTGATTTCACACTTAAGTGGCATGGGGTTATGACCCCAATGCCCTTGGGCGCATAAGAAAGAGTAAGAAAAAGGTTGTACTGGTTCACGTCCAGTCAGCGATGCGGACCAAAGGTGAAGGAGAAAATAACACTGCTCCGCGCCCTTGACGCGTCACGGCCAGGGTATGGATGCTCTCTGGAAATCGAAAATTAGCAAAAAAAATTTTCGCTACGAGTCTTCTAAAATCCGAGTTATACTCATTTCCCGCACAATTTTTCCCCTGATTGAGAATATGAAGTCGAATTTTTGATATCACACACGGATTGTGAAATATAGAAATTATGACTATGGGCATTTCAAAGCACATTTTTGGGGGCGTTTCAAAATCAAATGAGGCTGAACTAAAACTTGGGTTCGGATATGTGTTTATTTTTTTTCATGACCCAATCCTATGGCCTAGGTGTGACACGACTAATGAGAACCCTAAGGCCCCCAAACAAGCCTCTTAAATCATAATTGCACATTATAGGTTTAAATGGTAAATGACACATAGAAGACAATGAAATATGGGGAATGAGACTAAGAGACATTAATCACAAGCGGAAGCATAAGTTAAATAGTTTAAATACCATTGTAGGCAAAAATGATTATAACATGTAGGAAAAATAACATGTAGGAAAAAATGTCCCTACATGATTATAACATGTCGGCAAAAATATGGTTAGTACTTTAGAATATACTAAGTATGTGGTATGCAATGCAACACGTAAATATAATGATAAAGAATACTTACCCCATATGAAAAACTCCAAGCTTAAACAATATATTCAGTTCCAAAGTAAAGCATAAAGTAATGCCACGAAAATGCATAGAGAAGCACATAAGCAAATAAATATGGGGTATAAGACCATAACTAATAAAACCATATGAGCTATAATGTGGAATACTGATGTCATATTCCACAATGGCCAAACAGTGAGTCAATTTGCTAGGGTATAACTCTAGAAATGGAAATACTAAATGGATCACTAGTCAGAAAGCCTAAAAAGGCATAAACAAAATATCCTATGGTGGCACGTAGTTATGAGATAAGAAGCTTTATATAAGACACCTTAGGTTGAGTCTCACTCTTAACTCATTCGGTGCTAAGTCAAAATCTCACGGAAAATCAGAAATAATCAAAACTTAATTTAATTCGGAAAGTAATAACTTCTAAAATAAATCATATTCAAACTTGTACTTAGAATAGCTCCTTAACAAAGATTCAAAATGAAAGTAAATGAGTCTTAAGTCACCCAATATCATTTCATACTTGTATATACTTATTCTTGTCCTAAATCATAAGTTCTTATTATGACATGAAAACTAAATATCCAAAGTTCATAACTCAATTTAAATCACGTTGGGGACTGATTCAATAACCTTAAAATCATTAGTTTTTTATATTCAAACAAAGTTGCAATAATCATAGGAACATTTTAGGATAAAGTCATAATAACTCATTTGTGGATCTAAAACTTGAAAATATAGGTTATCTTGAATACTGCAAATCTTAAATGCTTGGACTAAATTATGTAAAGCCTTAACAAATATTCATAAATAATCATAAAATATATGAATAACCATAAATTAAGCAAAAATCAATTAGTATGCAATTATATAAATCAAAGATTTAAAATTCGTAATTTTAAATTTTAGTTTTTTGAAGAGGACTTCTTGGTTGAAGGGAAATCAAGAATCAAACCCACATACCTTGCTTGATTAGACTTGAGAAGATGAAGATATTTCGTGGAGATCTTGAAGAATACTTAGCCTAAGTGTTGAGAGAGTTTTGGGAGAGCAATGTAGATTAGGATCAGTTAATCACTAAAAAGTGGTCAAAATATGTGGGGAAAAAGAAATTAAATCATGTGGTGCAAAGGGGCTTTTTGACTCACTTTAACAAGAAGAAAGATGCTAAACACAAGGGAGTGGGCATGGGACCTATGTATGGAAACATTATCCTTTCCTATGGTGCCATGGCATGGGATGGTATGGTCTCAAGTCATGCTAAGGGCATGCCGAAGGCTGCCCATGCAAGCCATGCAACAATGGCAAAAAAATTACTCCCAAAAACTTCATTTCAAATAATTCAAAATGCAAACCAAACTTCATCTTTAGTCTTAACTTCACATAACATTGCCCCCAAAATACTATACTAGGATAAACTAACCACCCTTCCAAGACCACCTCAACAATCACATAACTAAACAAAGCTAATATGTAAGATAACCTTCATTTCAAATTTTACTTAACTCAATAGGAATTCACTTGAACATTATCTTTTCATGCAAGTATAGGCTTAAAAACACCTGGTACATTACATTTTTAGTGATTTAATCTAGGGTGAATAATAAATATTAGATATGCATATTTATTGGTTGGACTATGTTTCATACTTTGTTGGGCTAAATTAGGCTAAGTTTGGACTAAATGTTGTTAACTTATGTTGGACGATATGTTGAAAATTGCGTTTCACTAGTTGACAGGGTTGTTAGCTGGATATTAGAGCATTTATGCATATTTGGAAAATTGGATTGGACTTTGAATTTTTAGGTACTATACATCCTAAATAACGAGGGTCATTTACGCCCGTCGATTTATCCATGGACCGCTATTGCCCCTCATGGATAGATTTCAATAACTTGAAATATACATGTTCAATAAGTCAATCCTATTTAGGGGTCGTAGTTTAGTCTACAGGTTGTAAACAGGGTTCATGGTATGAGTTCTTGCAATTTACTCTTAAGGGTCTACAACCATGACCTCATTCCATGGCCCATAGTTTAAACTGGTCGTTAATTAGTTTCGTGGTTGTACTTCCAGTAAGCAAAGTTACTGTTCCCCTGTGTCCTCGATTGCCTTCAATGGTCCATATTTCATTCTATGGCCCATAAGAGGACTTTTATGTTTTCTATCCATGTAAATTTTTCTGAAATTTTTCTTTTTGTTTTCAATTACTGTGGACTCACGCATTCTCGTATAAGGTACTATGGCACCAAAGACTGATCCTACTAGATGTGCAGAGGCTAGCTCTTAAATAGATTATGAGACGATCCAAATGAGTATGAGAGGTGTGATCGATTTAGGAGCTTGACGTCCATCCTGATAAGAATGTCGAGCTATAACGGATACGGGCACTATCCTATTAGATTGTTTCAGTCTAGACACCTATTTCTATTGCACAACATCCCAAGTCTGATAAGGGAGGACTTAAATAGAGTGAGTCAACATAGTTTTCTAGCTCAAGTGAGGGTTCCTACTTTGGCTTTGATGACCGTGATGGTTTAGGCTCCAAAGAGGGGTCTAGTTTAGAGTCTGATGGTTTGAACAAGTCAGTCACTGTGCCACTCCATGTTGTCGACCAGCCAAATGCTGGTATGTTGAGCGCTTGTGTCCCACACACTGTGATGATATCTGGTTGAACAATCGAGGTTGGGACATGAGGTATATTATCGAGGAGCTCCGAATGTTGACATACAAACTAGATGCAGTACCAGCCATTAGGGATTTATTTTCCTAGCGTAAGTTGGAAAAGATGGCAGCACTACCGAGAAAATATTCCCTAGCATGTGTGAGAGTTCTATGTTTCCTACACTTCTACCCTCAGTTTGACAACTCCCAAGAAGTCAAACCCCATCACATTGCTGCTCATCATTCGGACATTGATGAAGGACGTCTCTATCGATCTTTCAGAGAACATAGCCTGATGTTTTTTATTAGGGCTCAAGCACTAGCCCCCAGTATCAACCACTAAGTTTTGACTATAAATTGGGGCTGGCACAAGACCATGTTGTAATGAGAGACCTAGGCTAGACAATCATATTACTCACCAAGTTGAAGGATATATGGTTGAGCGAGGCATGAACACCAACTAGGTATCCAGTCCTACAACTATCATATAGGCCTTGCTCATCTTCGTGGCCAACTTTTGGCGGACCGCTGTCTATATGCACATTTGGCTAAAGCAGGCGGACAACACTTTCCCGCCAGACTGTGCAGTACTAGTAGCCAACATCATAGCTAGGCGAGTTAGATTTTCCCTAAAGCATCATGGAGGACATCCATGACTGAGCATTCTGGAGATCAACATTGTTCCCATTTCCTTGCATGGTTCATAGGTTGTGTATTGATACAGGGAGAAAGATCATCCCCAACATCAACTAGATGATTGATGTTCAGTGCACCCATGATGCTAGCCTGATAAAGGCCGATGATAATCCTATTGCACCTTGTCAAGGACCACAACCCATTGTCTGATTATCAGAGATGTTCACCGAGCCTGCACATCCTGAGGATGCCTCCATTGTAGGCCCGTTACTACTTCTTTCACTATGCTAGAGGTTGTGATGACACATCCTCAACCCGTGGGTATGGTGTACATATGTATAGAATCCATTCGGGCCCTAGTACAATGTAAGGCTTAGACTGGGTCATAGTTTGATCAGTTAGTTCAGAAGATTCGGCCTTGGGTATGCAAGGCCATTGCAGAGTCAAAGAAACAAATAAAAGAGCATAACTAGGCCATACTTGACCAGCAGATGAGAGATTTTAAAGGTCTAATAGATGCATTTGAGAGGCATTTAAAGGACTACCTCAGTACCACTCAAGTTCTTGACTTTTCTACAATTCGGATAGAGACCCAGTAGATCTGTAAGGAGATAAGAGTAGCAGCAATAGGACCATTAACCATATCCATCTCTTCTCTCACTCAATCGAGATTGGATTTATTTGCAGAGGAGCCCATCATTTCCATCTCTGGGAATAGGCAACATATTGTCGACAAGAATGCACATGCAGAATTGGGACGCACTCAGAGAATGGAGTATTAACAGCTTCATGCCACTAGATGGGATCCTATTTTTGATGAGGTGATGCGGCTTGTGGGAGAGCGTGAGATAGCAGGGGGAATTGGACCCTCATTACCAGTCGCTACTATTGAGCAAACCACCCAAGAGTTTTAGGTTAGTGAGACACAAATAGACACAGGTGCTTTGGCGCCAAGGTTTGCTTCTTTTTGACCCCTACATGCGTTTTTATCTTTATACTGGTGCAATGAAGACAATCCATGACTTTTTCAATAGGGTGTAGTTAGTCATAGATCTCAGTGAAGTTTGAGTAACCAAGATCCATATCTACTCATATTTTTAAGTCCGCAAGATTTCCTTGCCTATATTCTTTCCCTAAGGATGTTTATTTTCTATTGAACCAGCATGTATAGGATGTAGTGACAGTAATATTAGTAAACTGTAAATATCTGGGGCATGTCGATTTGACTTAAAAAATGGTACCTCTCTATTTTTTATTGATCTGTTTGTAGATAGTTTTGATAGAAATTATGTTGGATCATTATATGACATTGTGTATACTGATAGAATTAAGGATGATTTGTCAGAAAAAGCATGATTTGAATGTCAATATTAACAGTGTTACTCAGTTCCAAGTGTGTGTGAGCTTAATTGCATGTGTCTTATACCATGTTCCAATCCAGAGCATTCCCTACTAGACTAACTAAGGCTCTAGATTAGTTGGTTAGGAAAGGATCATAGGGCATTTTTCATTGTAGTCCACTTAGCCTTAATGACCAACCAAATACAGTATGTATCCCTTGATCCTAATATTTTAGCCATACATGTACCTTTTCTAAATCTTGAATTTAACCCTCGTCCCTCCTTGAATTTGTGCACCTTGACTTTGGCTAAAAGCCTAAGTTGAGGATGGCTGCAAAAGATGGTCCAGGATCATCGATAAGACAATGTGCACTTCAACTTAGGCCAGAAGCCTGTGTCACGACCCAAGCCTAGGGCCTAAGTGAGACACAACGAATAGGGAACCTGAAATGACTCCAAACAAGCATCTTAAGCTGATATAGCACATCCTTGGTTGTGGAAGTGTAATTATACAATAAGCACATAATTCTAGGGAAAGCGGGAGTTTGGACTCAAGCTATGGAGATGTCATATAAGAGAGGATTAGAATAAACACATAGCAAATAAAGACTATGTGGCGCATAAGTATGACTCAATCTATGAGGGCAATAGCAGCTTAGGACTTCCATCACATTATCAACATTCAACAAACCCAAAAAGGGAAATAATGACTATTGGAAGTCTTCCATGATTATATAAGTATAAAGGATTCAAACTCATAACGTACATATCCATATCTAAGAACACCTCCAACATGAGTGGAACGGGGGCCATGACATCCTGGGCTCACCCTCAAAAGATAAATATCCATAGATAGACAAATCTCAACAAAAGCATGAAAGTAAGTGGATACTATCCCTTATATGAAGGATTCACCAATAGTAATATTCTATCTACCGTCCAACCTTGTGGAGGAGGAGGATGAATAGGAGCTCCAGTCCCTATATGGTTAGATCATTCAGGAAAAACGTATGCATAACATGGAATGTACTAAGTATTTCGGGTGCAGTGCAACAAGCAAACATAACCCATATTTAAGCAATATATACAATCATAATTAACAGATTTAGGCTCAATGTAAGACCAAGTGATCTACTACTTGGAATTCCGATGTTCACTCTACACCGGACAAGGCTACTTTGCCAAGGTAAACAAAACACTCACCTTATCACACAATCTTTTAATGAAGTTTCATGAACTACCCTTACATTATTGCATGACCTTTTCGATAGGTTTTACAAATATCCTTACCTTACGGCATAGCCTATTTGGTAGGTACAAGACCATATAAGGACTCAATAATATGAACTTATGGTGGTACATAGTCTTTTGACAACGGGAGACTACCAAGGTCATCTCAGTGCTAGGTAACAATCTCAAAGAATACATAAATGATAATCACAGTCATAATATGCATAGTCGCAAAATATCATAATTTCATTCTTAGAGTAGCTCATCAAACAGAGCTTTATGACATCATAAATAGGGCTTCATATCATTCGTAATATTCATAATACACTCATGATCTCATAACATGCCTTTTAGCCCTTTAATATTCACAACGTGCATAATCTACCAAAAACATTTGATAGGAATAAATAGAATCATTAGAGAATTATTCAAAGTGACCCGCCAAAAACAAAGTAAATTAAGGCATCATTAGACCCTCAACTAAATCATATATTTCACATGGTGTCTCATTGCATAATAGTGTGCAAAGGTAAAACATCATAAATGATTTTATCATCATATAAAAGAGTTCAAGGGGGGGAGGTGATTAAACATGATATGGCGGAACTTGACCTCAATGAGGACAGAGCCTGGATAGAAAGAAGTGGAGGTCGCGAATTAGAGTAGCAGGCTAATTAGTAGGGTTAGGTGGTTGCATGATCATGGGTTATAGTAGGTTAGGTGGAGGACATTTTTTTACCCTTTTTTTCTCACTATCTGTCGTATATGTGTTAGTTTGTCATATTTACATACTATTATGTGCTATTCATTATTAATCAGTCTTTCTATTCACTTCTCTTTCCTTTCTTTTTATCATATCTAGTTCTTTCTGCTTATGGGTTTTGAGATGAGGGTTCACTGGAAACAGCCTCTCTACTTCTATAAGGTAGTGGTAAGGTCTGCGTACATTCTTCCCTCCCCATACTCTACTTGTAGGATTTCACTGGGTATGTTGTTGTTGTTGTTGTATAAAAGAGTTCATGCAACTACCATAAGTTACCCATGACTTGAAAATTGATGAAGAAGAGGGTTGGTTGAGCTTTGTGGAGCAAAGGTCTCCACAAATTAGAACTCACACACCTTGGTGTGATGGAGATGGAATGCTTGTTTGAGAACGGGGAAATTTCAAAACCCTAGGTACCTTTTACTTGAATGTATTGAGAAAGATTTGAGTGTATTTAGGAGGAGTTTGGACTTGGAATAATTTAGAATGAGTTGGAATGGAGTAGTTTAGGCTTGTATATGGCTGGATAGAGCTTATTTTAGGGCTTAAACAACATAACACAGGCTTAAGATGTTAGGAAATGTCAATATTTCCCCTTCTAAAAATCTGTCAGACCAGACCACGAGACTCAATTACAGGTCGTGGTCCTTTTCGGGGGTCATGGGAAGGGGGTCTCATCCTATTAATTTTTGGACCCTCAGAGACCTTCTCTGTAATTCAAACCTCAACACCATGACCCATCAATTGACATACATGCTATCCTGTTTGTTCATGCATCGAACTCTAAAAGGCTATTATTTCCACCAAGTCTTCCCACCATTCCACGACCACAAGTTATGGTTCGTAGAGCTATTTACCACTCGTGGTGGCGACCCTCTGAACTCGATCTACTGGAATTGCACCCTCGAGTAGATGAAATCCATGTATGACCCGTATATCATTTCACAGTCCGTATAACTCTTCATGACCTCCACTTACACTTCAAAAATTTCGAGAACTCATACCTTATGTACTTTCATAACTTCCAACATATGGGGCCTTACAAGTTAAAGGTGGCTACTGAAAAAGAATCAGAACCACTCAGAATTTGTCACGCCCGAAAGTCCCGTAGGGCAGACCGGCACCCGTTGCCGATACGGCCCGGGAGAACCAACCTGTAACTATACGCTTACTATACGTATTATGAGGGGTTCTACCTTTAGCATGCCTTAAAGTAGGTAAACAATGATAATAAGCCAAAAG
>JAABOM020113407.1:0-23822 GCA_011800125.2 Solanum clarkiae | reverse complement strand
TGCAGGTGGGTTTAGTCAGTAAAACAGAGGAAACTCTGCCGAAATTTCGGTAGAATTATCGGACTTTAGTATGTTGTGTTGGGATTTAATTGTGGTCTAAGTGCCTAATCGGCACTAGTCATGGCCCGGGGTTTGGGTCGTGACACCCAATTGAGTAAAAAAGGTGTTGGGTCTTCTTGGTTGAAAGGGACCAAGAATCAAATCCACATACCTTGACCCAATGAAGAAGTTTCAAGAGAAATTTGAAGAAGAATTGAATTTTCCTTGATTCCCCAAGTTTAAATCCACAAGAGTTCTTTGGAATAGATTCTAGAGTGACTTGAGATAATTAGTCTTAAATGGGGGTTTAGAATTAATGTAGGAGAGGTTTAGGAATATAAAGGGGGGGGGTTTAAAGGTCTTAATAAGCCTTAGGGATAGGTCAAAATATCAAAAATATCTAAATAAAAATGCCCCTTTAATTTTCCCGGGATATCCTCACGGCCAGCTTCATGGGTCGTTAAGCCCTTCAAGGGTCGTGAAGGTCTAGCCCAAACAGATTTTATGAAAAAGGCATAAATTCTTCATCCGAACTTCAAATGATGTGAAACCAGATGTGTTGGAAAGCTAATTCAAAGAGATTTAATTTGATAAGTTGTGGGCTACCTAGTTCATTTTGTGCTAAGAGATATGCCCACTTAAATTTCACCATTCAATCGGTACTTGCAAAAAACTTAGCCAAGGGAATTCCTTTGAACTTAGCTTGATGTAGGAGGCCCATGATGTCAAAATTTCACTCCGAAAGTCATATGGGAGGCTACACGGCCCGTGAAGATCCACACGAACCGTGAGAGTGGCCGCGTCACCTTATTTGGTCCTGAAACTGTGGGATTTCAAGCTAGGGCCACCACAAGGCCCCTTCACACGGTCTGTGAAGTATCACACAGACTGTGAGGGTGCAAACGTGGCGTGCCTTAGCCAAAATCACCACTTTTAAACTCCAACATCAAATTTTGAGGCCAAGTGTCACCTCATTGGAGGCCACACGGTCTGTGTGACCTCACACGGACCGTGAGGTCTCCCTTGAATTGTCACCTTTGTCCAAAAGCTCCTAAAATCAAAAATTTCAAGCTCCAATGAAGTCGTTCTACATCCGGGTCCTTACACATCTTCCCCTTGGGAACATTCGTCCTTGAATATGCAAGAATAAGGCTTGAAAGGCATGACTTAGAACACAAAAAATCCAAACATAAGATAGAATGCATGACTTATCATTTGAAAATTATAAAGTCATTAAACTCATATGAAAACGTATCTAGATCATTTAAAACATCATAAAATAAATTATTTTTGTGAACATGTATGCATGTCATGTCATGAAACTCAAGAGTGAAATAATTAGAGCCATTGGGAATAGGAAGAACCTAATAGTACATGCTTGAGTAGATTGGAAAGGATAGAGGTATTTCCGCATCACACTTGATTACACTTCCCACACAGTACTTTTAACATGTTAATCCTTATTGTGAAGCCTCCTCACTTGCCCAACCAAGATCTCAGTCAGAACTTCCTCATAAGACAAGTTTTCCTCAACCTCTACACCTTCCAAAGGCACAATAATACAAGGATCACCAAGAAACTCCCTCAATATAGACATATGGAAAATCGAGTTGATAGAACTCAAATCCGGAGGCAAATCCAATCTATAAGCCATATTCCAAATCCGCTCAAAAATCTCACAACGTTCTCCTTACCAGGGACTTAGCTTGCCTTTCTTCCTAAAATGCATCACACCCTTCATAAGTGAGACCTTAACATACACCCAAACACTAATATGAAACTAAAGATCCTTCTTTCCCACATCCGAATAAGACTTTTGATGACTGCAAACCATCTTCAACTTTTCCCTAACTAATTTCACTCTTTCCATAGCATCCAACACTAAATCCGGGCCTATAGAAGTCATATCATCTAGCTTAAACCATCCCACCAAAGACCTACACCTCTTACAACACAAAGCCCCAAATGGTGTCATACCAATGCTAGCATGAAAACTATTGCCGTAAGCTAACTCATTAGGTAGTAGATGATCACCCCAATTAACCTTGAGTTCCAACACACAAGACCTCGACATGTCCCCCAAAGTTTGAACTGTCCTCTCGGCTTGCACAACGGATTAAGAATGAAAGGTATGTACTTTAACTTCATCTTAGGGCCAAGCCTCCTTTGATATGATTTCAAAAAGTGAGTAGTAAGTTGGGTACCACAATCCAATATAATAAAGGTAGGAACATCACCCAGTCTAACCAACTCCCAAATATATAACTTGGCATTGTCTCTCTTCATTCCATGCCACCAGTACAGTTCTCTCAAACCCTAGTACCTCTTAGTAAATCTCGGGTGAATAGAATAATGAGAGTTATGGTCTTTACTCATGATCATTTCCTTAAGACCATCAACGTCTGGAATACTTAATCAATTTCGGTACCAAATTACACCATCTTCCCCTTAGAAGAAAACCTCTATCTTATTTTCTTCAACCAACCCCTTCAACACAACCAATGACGGGTCTAAGTCCTTCTTTGCCTTGACATCAACAACCATAGAAGATTCATCCCCATTCTGAATATGAACGAAACCATCATTAGATTCACTCAACCTAATTCCCTATTCTTGTTAAAAAATGTACATCCTTAACCAACCCACTTTTGACCTTATCTATAAAATCAAATATAACATCTTCTTTGCCTGGATTGCATTATAGGACCAAAGTAACACTCCTTATTCGGTAGGGAGGGATGGAGATAGGAAATATTAAGACACGTTCCATGGCACGACATGAATCATGAAAAACTGAAACATTTCCTAAAATGCCTTGTAGTCATCTACCCATAGATGTGGCGTGCTTCACACCCATGAATAAGATTCTACATGACGTGACATGTTAGACATCGAGGACCATTTATAAACCTATTGCCTTGATACCATCTCTGTCACGACCCAAACCTAGGGTCTAGGAGTGACATGGAGAATAAGAACCTGAGAGTCCCCAAACAAGCCTCAAAGTATCCAAATTCACATCATCGGTTCAGGAGCGTATTAAAAAAGGTAAACACATAATTTTTAAGTGACGGGAAAGTAGGAATTGCATTATCGGGATATTATAGGGAAAGGGGTCAACATGGATTCACATAACACGTAGAACATAAAGATTAAGGGGAGGGTAAGTATGACTCACTCTATGGGGGCAATTCGGGACTTGGAATCTTCCACATTTCAACATCAAACATACATACACATCATAATCCTCATAAAAAATCCATAATGGCCATATCCAAAAGATATCCATAATCGTAAGCTCCAAATACAACACACAACACAGAGATCTGATAAGAGTCTACAAGATGTCCAATAATGGCTCTAGACATAAGATAGGACGGGGCCAAGACATCTCCCGAGCTCATCCTCAAAGTAAAAAAATTAAAACAGGATCAATATAAGGTAGATAGATGGTGGCTTGTCCTTGTTAGATAGGACTCACCACAACAATGTCACAAATCCAATCTAGCCGTCGAACGATGGATGAAAGTAAATCTCTGGTCCCTACATAGTGAGATCATGTAGACAAAAATATATGTAGTACTTTTAAATGTGCTAAGTATGCGGGGTACAATGCATGAGATTTGAAAAACCTGCATTCAATATTAGATGACAAGGCTACATAATATAGAAAGAGATATAGCAGGGAATGTATTATAACAAGATGTTATGGAATTCATGATGCATGAGATGCAAATTCTCATATATAGTGGGTATGTGACCATAACTGACATTTCAAACCCATGTGAGCTATTACATGATTTGCCCGATGTTGACCTCCCATCGGGTGAGAGAAGATTACTTGCCAAAGGTAATCTATACCACACCTTATGACTCAGTCATTTCGTATGTGATGGCCACCTTCCTTATGACCTGGTTATTTCAGAAGGATTTCAATTATTATTTCATATCATATCAATAAATGAATAGCCATGCCTTACAACCCGATCATTTCGGTGATGACTACCATTCCTATGCTGGTACATAGTTGAAGGAAAGGGAGAGGGCCTTTGGGAATAGCCCTGACGCCCCCAATCCATCTGTGCTAAGTCAACATCCCATAAGAATACTTATACATATACATGATTTCAAAAGAGGAAAGTCATTTCAATGCACATTTAGACTCAAAAGCCAAACATTTCTCATAATCATTCATTCATGGGCTAAAAAGTCAAATCATAGTTTAATAATATATTTCTTATGCATAGGAATAGTCCATTTATTAAACAATATAGTATAAGCATGTAATATGCTCAAAGAGCCAATAAAAATAGACATTTATGTGATCAATTCTTCTTATAACCAATATGTGAGCTTAACTCACCAGAAACATTTTCATAAAAACATGTGTGAGCCTAACCCACTAATAGTTTCGTAAATCCAATGCTCATGAATGCATATGCTATGAATGATATGACAATAGCAATGGGTAATATAGATTCAATCTAAAATCGTCAATACAATATGAAATTCAAGTAAACCCATAAGAAAAATATACATTAAAATCACTATGTTAATTACTCATGCTTAATTCAAACATTAAAGGGACAATGCATATTCAAAGCTTCATAATAATAATGTAATTCACATTGTAGGGCTTATATCGACTAAAATCAACATTAAAGCATACCCCATACTTCAATTGAATTTAATAAATCATAATATTGAAAACCCATATTTGAAGTAAGCTAAAATCCCATGAAATTGAGTAAAAAGGGTGTTGGGTCTTCTTGGTTGAAAGAGACCAAGAATCAAACCCACATACCTTGACCTAATGAAGAAGTTTCAAGAGAAATTTGGAGAAGAATTGAATTCGTCTTGATTCCCTAAGTTTGAATCCACTAGAGTTCTTTAGAATAAATTGTAGAGTGACTCGAAAGCATTAGTCTTGAATGAGGGTTTAGAATTAATGTAGGAGAGGGTTTTTCTTTTGGGGAATAGACCTATGCCAAAGGGTTTTCACCCCTTTGGATGGTCAAGGGTTGAGCCGCATACCCCCAAGCTTTATTATAGATAAAAAAGCAAAAGTACATGGAGGGGGACAAGCACCTTACCTCTAACCTAGTGGTGGTACACAAAAAATCCAACCTACTAAGGCTGGCTCTTTTGTCCCCATTTCTAAAAAAGGAAACAAACTTAGGACAATACTTAGAGAGGACTCCTCTTCATACATAAACACTACGAAGCCATAAAAAGGGGAGACTCTCCCCTTACAATAGTAAAAGAAAAATAAGCTAAAGACTAGTCCTAAGGAATAACAAAAACAAGTAATCCAAAGCATCAGTAAATGGAGAGGCCACAAGGGAATAGGAGAAGTCCTAATCAAGACTAGCATCACTAATCCAACATCATGGTGGTTCCTTAATCCTCTTCAATTTCCTCCTTGTGAAAGCAACCATCTTCATCTTGTCAAGATAATACAAAGACTTAGATTCCTTGGGGCTGTGATGAACATCAAAGAAAAACTGAGGGGATGTTAGATTCTGATTATTTTTAGCAAGAAAATCAGCTACAGAGTTAGCCTCTCTAAACATATGCTTACATCGAAAACTATGCAGCTGAGAGACATAAATATGCAATCTGGACAGAGCTTGATCAATAGACCAATGAGGGATGATTTGTTGATTGATCTACTTGAGAAGCAACTCTAAATCAATCTCCAAATCACCCTTTGGAACCCTACTGGTATACACCAAGCAACTCTAAAGAGAGCAGATTCCATCTTAGCTTGATTGTTAGAGCCAATGCCAAGAGGAGATGAGAAAGCAAGAACCAAGTCACCCTCGCTATTTCTAATTACCCCTCCAGCTCCCATGCTACCATCAGGCAAGAAACTCCCATCAGAATTCAACTTGACCCAAAGATCAGGAGGTTTAGTCCATAGAGTAGAAGCGACTTTAGTATCATGAACACATTTCTCAATCATAATCACCAAGTCCTTCTAGTTAGAAGGCCAGTCAATGTTAGGGAATACAAAAAGAACTAAGTGTCTTTGAAAATTAAGTACTTAACCCTTGTCAGATTTGATTTCTTACCAGCATACCTACTCAAGCATCTATTTTTCCATAAATTCCAGCAGATGAATATGGGAGTATCCTGAAAAAGTACTCTGTGAGATGCATTTTTGTACTCAAAACTCCACCAACTCATGACATAGTGATGCAAAGAAAGATGGTCAGTAGGAATATCACAAGAACCAATAAATAGTTTTCATACATCCATAGCAAAATGACCAGTCAAGAAGATATGCTCTATAATGTCAAGACCAGGTCTATAGCAGCAGCAACATTCCTTAGGATCATGACCAAATCTGGTTAATTTTTTTATTTATGGCAGCTTTCCCCCTAATGCTCTCCACATCAAAAAAGAACATTTAAAATGAATATTCTTGTGTTTGGTGTATCTGTTAATATTGATCTTGGTTCTTTGCTCTCTAGTGCTATTCCAAACAGAGGTGATAGAAAACCCACCATTAGCATTTAAGTCATAATAAGCTTTGTCTAGAACCCCACGTTGAATCTGGAAAGGAACTGCTAAGATAGAAGCTACATGCTAAGGAAGAGCCATGTTGAGGATCAAATCAATATAATATTGATCATTTTATAGGAAACAAACACCTTACTATTATCCGGTGTACTACTCACACCCCTGAAATGAGTTAAAGGACCTACCCCCAGCCAATTATCCTACCAAAATGAACAATTCCCAGAATTGATCTTCCAGTGAATATGAGGCTCCATTTTGAACTTGTTTTGCATCATATGTTTCCAGACAAGAAACTACCCTGTGTCCCATTTTTCGCTCATAGGATTGGATCTCTAGCAATACTAGCTTTAAGGAAATCACCCCCACAAAGTATTCTTGATCCTAAAAGTCTACTATTGCTTGTATTGAAAAGCTTTATAGACATCAAAGATCAACCTAACCCCAATGCCCCCCTCCTCATAGAGGAAAACTCAAATTCTTCCAAGAAGATGAATGATATTTTTTCTTTCCGTCCACCCATCGCCAAAAAAAATCTGCAATAATGCCTTGGATTTGTTTTAGTGGAAGGAGGAGATATAGCAAAAAGTAAATAGATTGGGAGGGATTGCAACACATGTCTGATGAGAGCTTCTTTACCTCCAAAACTAAGAATTCTTGACTTCCTACCGGCAATTCTTCCCACAACTTTAGACACCATATAGAGAAATAAATTATCCTTTGCCTACCAATATATAAGGGGAAACCCATGTAAGTGAATGGATCATTAGTCTGAACAAAACCTGTATTCTGCTAGATCCTATTAGTTGCTCTCCTGAAAGAATTTGAGGGGATAATAAAATGACTCTTGCTTTTATTAATCATTTGTCCAGAAACACCATCTTAAGTTGACAAAACCTTCATAATCATCCGTAAGGATCTGCTTCTGCCTAAAGTAAAAAATAATGGTGTCATCAGCAAAGCTGAGATGGTTGATTTTAGGTCCTCTCTTCTCCATGCAAAAAACATGATAATTAGGATCCAGATGCAAACCATTGAGAAGTTTGGAAAGTCCTCAACACCAATAATAAACAAAGCAGGAGGCAAGGGGTCTCCTTGTTTTAGACCTCTTGCGGAGTGAAAAAATCCATGCCTGGATCTATTGATAATAATGGAGTACCAGTTGTTGGACATAATCCTCCATACCATATATATAAACATCTCCCAAAACCCCATTTTCCTCACAACAATACAGATGTAGGACCATGACATCCTGTCATAGACTTTTGCCATGTCCAATTTAATAACAACATTCCCACCTATGTTAGGTTTCTTAATGTAGTGAATAATCTCTTAAGAAAGCATAATATTCTAAGATATACTCCTGCCTTTAACAAAACCTGACCGATTTGGAGAAATCGGATCAGGTAGAATAGGGGTCATCAGACACAACAATTTAGAGATAAATTTATTGACAAAGTTATTTAAGCTAATACGTATGAATTCAGAGATCTCGTTAAGATTAGCTACCTTAGGCAGTAACACCAAAAAAGCATGAGAGAAATATTTCGAAAAGAGCTGACCACAGAAGAAGGCATATACAACAGCCAACAAGTCCTTGTTGTTGATGTTCCAACAAGCATGGAAATACTTGTCATTCATACCATCAGGCCCAGCAGCAGAATGTGGACTCATAGAGAATACCACATGTTTAAGCTCCTCCATATCAAGTATGATTTGTCATATCTGATTCTGATCTTGTGTAACCATTGCAGGAATACAATTCAACACCTCCTCATTGATCAACTTATCGTCCCCATTAAAGAATTGTTGAAAATGAGAACAAGCTGCTTCTGCAATCTCATCATCCCCTTTGAACCAATCTCTATCTTCATATTTCACTCTATGGATGAATAACCTCCTTCTTATTCCTTTTATAAGAGCACAAAAGTATCTAGTGTTGGCATCACCCTCCTTGAACCAATGAAGTTGGGATTTCTATTTAAGAATATATTCTTCAAGCTTCAGAAATCTAATATATCCAATATTCATTTTATACAGATGACTTCTTGTCTTTTTTGAATCCTAGCAGATTAGATTTGCCTCAGCAATTTTACCTTTCTCCTCAAATTCTCTAACCTTTGCATGAGTATCCCCAAAATTACTCCTAGACCGGGCACTAAGTGCAGTGGCTAACTTTTAATCTTTTGACGAAACACCTATATAGATATAGCTCCATCCCAACACTGCTTGAAAACTTCCATGAAACTAGGTTGCTCAATCCATAAGTTGAGAAATTTGAAGTATCTAATAGCACTATCAGATCTAGTGGACATCTCCAACAATAAGGGGCAACAATCAGAACCCACAGAAGACGGATGAGTGATAGTGGAATGAGGAATCACGTCCAACAATTTATCATTGACCATGCCTCTATCAAGTCTTTCCAAATTCTATACATCAAACCTCTTTTATTGGACCAAGTATATTTCTGCCTAGAAAAGCCTAAGTCAGTGAGTGCACAACCTTCAATGACTGCAATGAACTCAAGACTTTTCTTCATACTATAAGAAATGCCTCTCAACTTCTCATGGGTAGTTGTAATGACATTAAAATCACCAATGGCACACCAAGGCAAATCAGAGAACCAGTTAGAGAAATGAAACATCTTTTGCCATGAAGGTTTTCTGAATTGATTTTTGTGAGACCCCATGTTTCTCGTCTATCATATATCTATAGGGTGTCATGTCTTATAAGACATATATGATTTTGGATAGAACCTAAGGATAGTAAGTATTCCAAAAAGTGTTAATTTCAAGAACCTAAAGTTTTAAGCCAAAGGAATGCCCTAAATACACTTCGGGATTAAAGAAATGGATCAAGTAGTACCTCACCTTTTTTAAAAGGTTTAAATTAGATTTCACTTTTCAGATAAGACTAAAAGTGTATAAATTATTAATGATGGATTTTCAAAAAGGTTATTTTAATGACACAAAGGTCATATATTAAGTTTCGGAATCAAGAAAGTTGCAAGATAAACGTTGGTCAAAGTTACCATAAGTTTCTTCAAGAAATTCTTCTTAAATTTGGGTCAACTGAATCAGGCCACATCTCGCAAAATATAAGGAGTTAGAAGGCCCATGACCTATCAAATTTAAGATCTATGAGTCTAGTTTGCAATGCACAAAATTGTTCATGAAACTGATCTCAGAATAAAAAGTTATGACAGTCTTATTGTGACTGCCCGAGTAGGAAATTGGGTCATGGGCTGGGTCGGGTCAACCCACCTAGATGTCGACTAATTTGAGTTTTTTAAAGCTCAAATCTGTTATATTCATCCCAAATAGCATATAATCTGAAGATAAAGTTCCCTCAAGGTAAGTCTCACGTTTTTACTGTTAAATTTCATCCTCGTGCGCAGAAATGCATGCTTTACACTTTGGAATTATTTTTCCCTCCTATTAGCTATGTTTGGGGCTATTTTTGGATCATAAAAAAGTGATGTTCTTGGTGGTTGTTCTTGATTTGCATCTGGTGTGTTCAGGTTATAATACTGGGGCTCTTTTACGGTAATTTTTATGAAGTTCTACGGACATTTGCTCGCGTAAATACTATTTGGCAAATCTGCTCATTAATGCTAAATTTTGGACTGTTTATATGTGTTTTTAAGCTGCATATATATAGTTTTTGTGAATTTTAGGACATAAGGAACAACTCTCGTGAAGAAACTCTGTCCAATAGGACGTTCGTCGGGAAGGTATTTTAAGGCTAAGTTCTGTCCCTCTTTTTAGCACGAAATCTAAGAAGTTTGCCAAAATATCATATGTGATATCTTACTATTTTGTTGCTAGAAAGACCTTCTGTGAAAGCCATTGGGATTGCAACTGAGTTATTTTCCTGATGGTATTAGGTTAAAATTCCATTCGTTCGCTTAAACTAGACATTCAATATCTATATATAATTTTTTTTATTTTCCTAGCCACCTATCCATATGTTCGAGGTGTTTCTCTTCTTGGTGAAGTGTCATTAAAATAAATATGGATTACGAAGGGAATGTAGTATTTATAATCAGTCCTTCTTCTATATAAAATTATAATTAAGGCACTTAACAAGTAACGCGTTGGTTTTCAATAATCTCTAGCGTAATGCTCTTGTTTAAACTATTAAGGCACTTGATTTTGTTTAAATACTTTCTTTTACTACGTGTATATGCTACGACAATGATTATGATGTTATGAGGATAAGTGTACCAATGAGCCAATATTGGCTAAATTTATGCTCTGACTTACTATGTGCATTAAATATTCATATCATACATGGCACTTTATGAATGGACTTCGAACTATAATCGGAGGTATGGGGCCTATTTGCCTAAATGATTATATATATATGGTACAGATTGCTACAGGTTGGCAAATATGATGTCGGTCAGCTACCGGAAGGTACCACCATTGCTAGTATTTGGTTAGGTATGTCATGCATTTGTATCTATATATATGTATTCACGACATGAGATACTCGAGCATACCATGCATATTTGATCACTAGGAGGTTGATTATTCGCCATTAAAGTTACTAGAGTTTTGGTTACAGGTCGTATTTCTATTACTTTTATTATTACTGTTATCTATGGTCTTACTTTCTACCATACATACCAATACATGTTTATTTGTACTGACATTTCATTGCCTAGGAACGCTGTATTTTATTTTGTGCGTTCAGGATCAGGTAGGGACTCTATTAACCCCTCCACTAGGACCCTAATTCTGCTTTGAGGTGGTAAGCTCCACCTCTTCTTGGAACTTTCACAATATGCTTACATTTTTTTGTACAGTCGGGTATGGTCGGGGCCCTATCTCGGCAGTATCAGTGGTTCTCTTAGAGGCTATTATAGACATGTTATTTTTGGTTGGTTCTTTTGTGCTTTTTAGTCTCCAGTCATAGGATTGGCATGTATATATAGTGTGTGCTTGTACATCTGCTATTGCAGCCTTGTCGGCTAGCTAGTCCTTTATCATTTTGGTTTACCTATCTTGATGTACATGACTTGTTATTGACTAGGTCATGGACTAAATGGTACAGGCTTAGTTTTTTAGATGTTATGCTGCCCGATTTTCTTTTGGTCCCTAATTTGGTTAACTAGCATGTTTAGTGGTGTACTCGACCAGTAAGGTATCGAGTGCTATTCGTGCCTCCCTTGTTTTTGGGGAGTGACAAATATGGTATCAGAGCAGGTCGTGTCCTAGGAAGTCTACAATGTCGTGTCTAGTAGAGTCTTGCTTATGGATATATTATGCACCACACTTATAATGAGGAGGCTACTAGGCATTTAGGGATTGTTACCTTTCTTTCACTCAATAGATCGTGCTATAGAGCAAAGTTATAGGAACATATAAAATCTTAATCGTGCTTTCTAGTTTGTTTTATTTGTCAGGTTGTCTATATTTTGGAGATGACACAATGTGAGATAGACATGGATTCGAGGGAAGGCACCAGTTGTTCCTTGCCGGTCAGCCAGATACACTTCCCATTGAGGAATGCAAAGAGCCTCCAGTATCCATAGTACTAGATTCACCAGGACCTATTGCGGGCCAAGGAGGTCGAGAACCCCCAATCCTACCAGAGACTGGGGAGCAGGGTATGAGAGAGGTTATTCAGCTACTGACTCAGATGGTTTTTATTCATGAGAGAAAATTAGAGGAAAGAGCAAACGCTAGATGGGATCAAACTGAAAACTTAAAGTTACGAGATTTTCTTCACTTGGCCCTTTCAGTATTTACAGGGTCCATTCCTATTCAGGATCCGCAGGACATTATAGACCATATGTATAGAGTATTTTGGGTGATTCATGCCTCTGTCACTGAGGCAGTAGAGTTGGCTTCTTTTCGACTATGTGATGTCGCCATCTTATGGGAGAGATCTAGAGGGACTGATGCTCCGCCAGTGAACGACCCCAAAAAGTGCTCGAAAATATGCCTCGGAAGTTCCCAAAATTGTTATTTCCATCTATCTCAAAATCCATGTGCGATATCAAAAATATGACTTTATATTCTTTTTCAGGGGGTCATTATTAGTGGAGAATGGGTCTAACCTCGATTTAAGAGTAAAAGATTAGCAATTTCGATTTTCCAAGAATGAAAATTCCAGTGAGGTTTGCGCGCCCCTGGTGCGATGCGGCTAGGGCACGCAGATGAAGAAATATTGTTTTCGGCGATAGGTCCACGACCTGTGTATTTTCCTGCCCAGTTAATTTTGTGCGGTCCAAAACTTGTGGGTCTTGAGCCTAAGTACTCCCAAACATGAAAATACTTATATTTAGCCATTTTTCACCCTTATATCATTCTAAATATTCCCTAATACTCATTCAAATACTTAGATAAATATTTTACTCCCAAACTCAAGTCTCAAAACCTTTCCAGATCTTAAGGATTGTACTCAAACTTCAAGTCTACATCTCCAATCTTCATCAAGTTCATCTCCAAAGCTAAGATATGTGCGTTTCTTTCATGGGTTTCTTTCAACCATGATGTCCAAGCTTCCTTTTTCTTAAAATTACATGATTTAAAGTTGATTTAAAAATGGGTCTTTATTATTATAGAATTCACTGCACACTATGTTGGGGGTTCATGAAATTGTGACTGTTTTGCCGTGTTTTGAGCTATGAATTTAAGTTTTATTGTAAGATTTGATGAAGGATTTTGATGTGTATTGCTTAATGGTGTTACCAAGTATCTATTGAAGGTTTTACATTGAATTTACTAGCATGATTTTACATTGAATTTACTCTCATTCTTGGCTAGATTGGGAGTTAGGTTGGTAGATCTTGGTAATAGTGGTGTGGTTGTTGTTGATGGTTCTAAATCTTCTTTGATTGATGAGATGATAGAAAAAGAAGATCTTGATCCCTCCTTGTTAGAATTGAAGGCCTTGGTGGAACAGGGCAAGGTGGAGGTTTTCTCCCAAGGGAGAGATGGTGCCCTTAGTTACCATGGTAGGTTGTGTATACCACGTGTTAATGGTTTGATAGAAAAGATTCTTGATGAGGCCCATAATGCTTCTTATTCTATCTACCCCGGTTCCATCAAAATGTATAGAGACTTAAGAGATGTGTATTGGTGGGGAGGCATGAAGAGAGACATTACTAAATTCATTTTTGATTGTCATAGTTCTCAACAAATCGTAGCCGAACATCAAAGGTCTGGTGGCCTAACCCAAGACATTGAGGTTCCTACTTGGAAGTGGGAAGAGTTGAATATGGATTTTGTGCTTGGGTGACCAAGACTAGAAAGCGTTTTGATTCCATTTGGGTGGTGGTTGATAGGATGACAAAATCGGCTCACTTTCTATCGGCTAAGACCACATATGGTGCTGAAGATTATGCAAGGTTGTACATTCATGACTTTAAGGTTGCATAGGGTTCCTTTGTCCATCATATTGGATCATGGCCACAATTCACTTCACACTTTTGGAGGTCCTTTCAAAGGGGTCTTGGTACAAAAGTTAAACTTAATACGGCCTTCCACCCTCAAACGGATGACCAAGCCGAAAGAACCATCCAAACCCTTGAGGATATGCTTAGAGCATATGTGTTGGAGCTTAAAAGTAGTTGGGATGATCATCTTCCATTGATTGAGTTTTCCTACAACAATAGCTATCATTCTAGTATTAGTGTGACTCCTTTTGAGGCTCTCTATGGTAGACATTGTAGATCACAGGTAGGGTGGTTTAAGGTTGGTGAGATGGCCTTGTTAGGACCAGATTTGGTTATGGAGGCTCTTGAGAAGGTTAGAATGATTAGAGAAAGGTTGAAGACGGCCCAAAGTCGTCAAAAATCTTATGCCGATGTGAGGAGAAAGGATCTTGAGTTCAAGGTTGGTGATTAAGTCTACTTGAAGATGTCACCCATGAAAGATGTGGTCCATTTTAATAAGCAGGGAAAGTTGAGCCCAAGATACGTAGGTCCTTATAGGGTGATGAGAAGGGTTGGCAAGGTAGCTTATGAGTTGGAATTGCCTAGGGAATGGATTTGGTTCATCCGGTATTTTGTGTGTCCATATTGAGAAAATGTCTGGGTGATCCAAATGCCATTGTGTCTCTTGATGTTGTGGGTGTTGTTGACGATAATTTGACATATGAAGAGTTTTGGGTTTAGATCTTGGATAGGCAAGTAAAGATATTGAGAAACAAAGAAGTAGCTTTCATTAAGGTCCTTTGGAGGAATCAATAAGTTGAAAGTATTACTTGGGAGGCCGAAACAAACATGCAAAAGTGATGTCCTTACCTTTTTCACTCCACTCAAGCTAAGGTATTGATCTAAGTCTTTTTAAGATTTCAAGTCTTGAGTTCCGCCCTCATGTCATTGCATATGTTAATGTTTAAATTGACTAAGTTTATGATGATTTTATACTTATGATGAGATTTTTGAAATGATGTTTAAGGGCATTGTTGCATTCTTATGTGGGTTGAAATTGTCATGTTTATATCTCTAATGTATGTTTCTTTGACATTCAAGGACGAATGACCCCAAGGGGAGATATTGAAATGACCCAAAAAGTGCCCGAAAATATGCCTCAGAAGTGCCCAAAATCGTAATTTCCATTTATCTCAAATTTCGTGCGTGATATCAAAAATCTGACTTCATATTCTTATTCAAGGGGTGATTTTGAATGCAAAATGGGTTTAAACCCGATTTAAGATCAAGTGATTAGCAATTTCAATTTTCCAAGAATGCAAATACCAGTGAGGTTTGCGCGCTCCTGGCACGACGTGGCTAGGGCGCGCAGATGAAGAATTATTGTTTTCACGATAGGCCTGCGGCGTGGACCTGCATATTTTTCTGCCCAGTTAATTTTGTGAGGTCCAAGACTTTTGGGTCTTGGGCCTAAGTGTTCCCAAACATGAAAATAACTATATTTAGAATTTGTTCACCCTCATATCATTCTAAACATTCCCCAATACTCAGTCAAACACTTAATCAAATATTTTACTCCCAAACTCAAGTCTCAAAACCTTTCCGGATCTTAAGGATTGCACTCAAGCTTCAAGTCTCCATCTCCAATCTTCATCAAGTTTATCTCCAAAGCTAAGGTACGTGGGTTTCTTTCATGGGTTCCTTTCACTCATGATGCCCAAACTTCCTTTTTCTTAAAATTGCATGACTTAAAGTTGATTTACAAAATGAATCTTTATTATTATGAAAATCACTGCACACTATGTTGGGGGTTCATGAAATTGTGACTGTTTTGCCATGTTTTGAGCTATGAATCTAAGGTATATTGTAAGATTTGATGAAGGGTTTTGATGTTTATTGCTTGAGGGTGCTACCAAATACCTATTGAAGGTTTTACATTGAATTTACTAGCATGATTTCACTCCTGAATTGCATGATTTTACGCTAGCACTACACACCTTCAAAGTGTTTGATAAAATCTCCGGTTATGGATTCTTGAAGAATTAAAGGTCCAATGCATGTCTTATGAGTTGAATGACTATACGATGATGAAACGATAATGGGATGATGATAGAATGAATGTATGCATATGGTATTATCTATTTAGTGTTGGAATGTGACCATGCCCTACTCGAGGGTTGCGTGCCGGGTAACCTTGTCAAGGGGTTCGTACCTTGATAACCTATAGGAGGGTTTGTATCTGGCACCATGGATAGTTTAGTATGACTATCCATCAAGCCTTTTGGGGGTTTGTACCCATCAACCTATCGGGGAGTTTGTACTCCGATACTACGGGTGGTAGGGTGCGACGATCCACCAACCTATCAGGGGTTTGCACTCCGGCACCGTGGGTAGTAGGGTGTGACGATTCACCAAGTTTCTACCTTAATCACCAAGGGTAGTAGGGCGTAATGATCCACCAATAGTTTAATGGTCTTTTTTTACACATATGTTATGTCCTATGTAAGCATGTTTTACTTAAGAATTAATCATACATGTCATATTGTTATTATGTTAGCTATTGTCTATCTCCATGAATTTTGATCACGATGCCTATCTCTTGTTGCATTGCATCCTACATACTTAGTACATTCAAACATACTAATGCATACTCTATGCCTACATGATGTCACCATGTAGGAACTGATGTACCGCTTGATCATCATCCTCCTCGTGGCTAGTACGACTTCTATCAAGCTTGTTGGTGAGTCCTCCATTCCAGGGATGTTACTTATGATCTCTTGCTATGTATTAAGACTTTCTCTTTGACTTATGTATTGACTATGGGGGTGAGCGCAGTTGCTTTGTCTTGGCCCCGTCTCTTATCTATATAGTAGAGGTGTTGTTGGACATGTTATGTATCAATGCTATAAGCCTTGAGTCTATTGACTCTTGTTCTTTATGATATGAAAGTGTTCCCTTAGCCTCGGTTGTTCCAATTTATACTATTTCTTGTTGTATTCTATGGCTTTCATGACAAAGAATGTGTAATGATATGCTAAGAGGCTTATTTTGGGGTTCCTTCGGGTTCCCCATTTTCCGGTCATGTCTAGGACCTAGGCTTGGGTCGTGATAGCCAGCAGAGTGGGAGGACTTCTCTGAGGCATTTTTATCCTATTACTTGCCAGGGGAGGTTCGCGAGGACCGTCTTAACTAGTTTATTAGTTTGAGGTAGGGGGATATGAGTGTAAGAGACTATAGCCTTAGGCTTAATTCTTTGGCTAGGTATGCACCAAATATTGTACGTACCATGAGTATCAGAGTTCATCTTTATACAAATGGTTTGGGGGATCATTTGATCAGAGACTGTAGGATAGCCTCTTTATAGGATGATGTAGATATTTCCCGTATGTAGGCTTTGGCTCAGACTACAAAGGACCTTTCTCATCGGATTTGGGATTTTAGGATTTCATGAAATTATGGTTTTAGCATGTTTTGAGCTATGAATCGAAGTAATATTGTGAGATTTGATGAAGGGTTTTGATGTATATTACTTGAGGGTGTTACCAAGTATCTATTGATGGTTTTACATTGAATTTTATTGTATGATTACACTCTTGAATTGCATGGTTTTACACTAGCACTACACACCCACCAAGCATTTGATAAAATATTCGGTTAATGTATTTTGGAGGAATCGAAGGTTAAATGCATGTCTTATGAGTTGATGACTATATGATGATGAAAAGAATGTATGTATACGATATTCTCCTATATAGTGTTGGAATGTGACCATGCCTTGCTCAGGGGGTTAAGAGCCCGGGTATTCATGTCGAGGGCTTTATACCTTGATATTAGCCAAGCGGTTGTGCCTTGGTAACCGGGTTGAGGGGTTAGTACCTCAATCACCAAGGGTGGTAGAGTGCGAGTATCCACCAACCAATCAAAGGGTTCGTACCTTGTTAACCTAGTTGAGAGGTTAGTTCCTCAATCACCAAGGGTGGTAGGGTGCGATAATCCACCAACCAACCAAAAGGGTTTGTACCTTGGTAACCTACAGTTATACTATCGATCTCTTTTTACACCTTGTATTATATTCTCTATAAGCATGTTTTACTTAAGAATCGATCATACATGCCATATTGCTAATATGTTATCTATTGCCTACTATTATGTATTTTGGTTATGATACTTATCTCTTGTTACATTGCATCCTACATACTTAGTATATTCAAATGTACTAAGGCATACTCTATGCCTACATGATGTTAACATGTAGGAACCGGATCCCCACTTGATCATCCTCCTCTACGTGGCTAGTACGATCTCTCTAAAGCTAGTTGGCGAGTCCTCCATTTTGGGGATAATGTTTATGCTCTTATGATATGTTTTGTGACTCTCTTTCTTTATTGTATATTTTGACTATGAACGTGAGCCCTATTGCTTGTCTTGGCTCCCTCTAAGTTCTATGGCTAGAGATGTTGTTGGACATGTTTTGTATTATGCTATGAGCTTTGAATCTTGATGTTATGATATGAAAGATGTCCCTTAGCCACGTATTTTCCCTTTTTTTATCTAGTGTTGATGTATAATTGCTTCTGCGACCAAGGATGTGTAATGATATGCTATAAGGCTTGTTTGGGGTACCTTCGGGATCCCCATTCGTCGTGTCACATCTAGGCCCTAGGCTTGGGTTGTGACAGAACAACTAAAGGACTTACTTGATAAAGGCTTTATTAGGCCAAGTACATCTCCATAGGGTGTTCCAGTGCTCTTTGTTTGAAAGAAAATTGGCTCCTTACGGATGTGTATTAATTACAAATAGCTAAATAAAGTTACTATTAAGAATAAGTATCATCTTCCATGGATTGATGACTTATTCGACCAGTTTTAGGGTGCCAGATGCTTTTCAAAGATTGACTTGAGATCCGGGTACCACCAGTTGCTTGTCAGGGATGCTGATATTCCAAAGACAGCATTTAGGATGAGCTATGGACATTTTGAGTTCCTCGTCATGTCTTTTGGGCTTATAAATGCCCTAATAGCTTCAATGGACCTGATGAATCAAATCTTTAAACCATTCTTGGATGAATTTGTGATCATGCTTATTAACAATGTCTTGATATATTCATGGTCAGAAGCTGAGCATGCAGACCACTTGCAAGTTATATTACAAAATCTCCAGGATAACAAGTTATATTCTAAGTTCTCTAAATGTGAGTTTTGATTAACTTCTGTAGCTTTTCATGGCCATGTTATTACAAGTGATGGTATCGAGGTCGATGGCCAAAAGATTGAAGCGATAATGGTCTAGCCGAGACCATTGAATCCGAACGAGGTCAGTAGCTTTTATGGCTTGGCAGGAAATTATAGGAGGTTTGTTGAGGGATTCTCCTCTATCTTTACACCACTAACGAGATTAACACATAAAGAAGCTAAGTTTCAATGGACTAAAGCATGCAAACAAAGTTTTTAAGAGCTAAAGAAAAGGCTTACCACTGTACCTATCTTGGCACTTCTAGATGGAACCAAAGGCTATGTTGTATATTGTGATGCCTCGAGAATTGGCGTAGGTTGTGTTCTTATGTAGTATGGTAGATTTATTGAATATGCTTCCAGACAGTTGTGAAAGAATGAATAAAACTATCCTACCCATGATCTTGAGCTCGCTACAGTTGTTTTTGTCCTAAAGGTTTGGCGACATTATCTATGTGGAGTTCATATTGATGTTTTTACTGACCACTAGAGCCTCTAATATTTATTTAAGCATAAGGAGTTGAATTTATGAGAAAGGAGGTGGCTAGAATTACTAAAAGACTATGATGTTGACATTTTATGCCATTTCAGTAAAGCTAATGTTGTTGTTGATGTACTTAGTCGAAAGTCCATGGGAAGTCTAAGCCATGTTGAAGCTGATAAGATTGAAATAAAAAAGATCTATGTCAGCTAGCTAGTTTGTAGGTGCGATTGGTAGATATAGAGGATGGGGGGTGTAATTATCCAAAGTACAACAGAATCTCCCATTGTTACTAAAGTAAAAGAGCAACAGAGCGAGGATCCTAAGCTTAGAACACTAGGGGAGAGCATTCCACAATAACACATCCTTCATTTGAGCTAACTTGAGATGGAGTCCTTAGGTACTAAGGCCGCTGTTGACACCCAATTTTTACCCTCCATGGTGTCAAATTAGTCATCGAGCTTAAATAATTATTTTTCGTAAAAAAAAAAATTAAGACGGGCGCGTGCATCTCACGCGCCCCCAATTCATCACATTCCCCGCCCCTATTCTTCTCCTTCATTTTCTCCTTTCCCATCCCTCGCTGCAGACCTCATCTTCTTCATCCTTTTCTTCTTCGCCTTCATCGTCATCATCTTCATTCCTTCAGCTTCCTCACCATCTCTGCGACCACTTCTCCCTCTTCGTCTTTGCGCACCCCATTGTTTTCCCTAACCCTAATTTCATTTTCAAAACCCAGCCGCCGCCCAACCAGGTGACCATCCCCAACGGTCACCTGCTCCATTCCCCCCACGATTCCCCTTTCCCCAAACTCTTTTCCTTTCCCATAAACCCCTTTCCCCTTCCCATGGCACCGCCCCTTTCCCTTTCCCATTCCCCAGACCCTTCTCCATTTCCCCAAAACTCTTCCTCCTTCCTCGCGAGCTATTCCCCTTCCCCGCAAAGCCCTTCCCCTCACGCGTACTCTTATTTTCCGTTGCATTAATGGGGAGAGAACTATTTGAAGCTCTTCTTAGATTTTTCTTAGAGCAGCGGTCAAAATCAGGACAGCCAAGCTGAACAAATTCAAAAACCTTTAAAAAAGCTTAAGCCATAGGCAGCGGTCGACAGCCAGTAAGAGAACCTCGAAACCCTAGCAAATAGAGGCAACAATCGGCCATCTTGAAAACTTTAACGAAAATCAATCAGTTCCCACAACTAATCTAAATTTTTGGCAGTCAAATTGATTCGTGGTGTGAGTTCATCTTCATTTAAGTTCGTCGTCCCGGTACGCTGCTCCGATGAAGGTAACAGCCTGACCTCATTTCTCACTTTAAGTTTTGTGTGTTGTATTTGGATGTGAGTGTTTGAAATTATAGCTGGGAATGCTCTGTTGTGCTGAGCCAACACTATTGTTTATTGTTAATTTGGATTAAATGGGTCAAGGCCAATATTGGTACTGTATGGTGTTTCGAAAAGATTATCGTTATCGCTTTTACTCATTTGTTCGGAGCCGAGACTGATATGGGAATGATTTAGTCTTTCCAATATTTGCTGTAATGGTCAATTTCATCTAGTTATAGTCCGTTAGATGATGATTTTTGTTTCTCAGTGATGCTGTCAGTTTACTCTCTATCTGAACGCAGTTGACCCAGTATGTCCTTGAATATGTTTTACCTTGGTTTTGCTTAGTTTTTTCTTGAATCTAGAGTTTCAGGATCATGAATGGTCATGTATATTTGTTACATCAGAGATTGCTAAAATTGCATAAAGTATGCTATTGCTGTGTTTTATTCTGAAACCTGAAATATTGTTGTTTGTTTGTTATTAGGTGTTCTTTTCTTAGAAATTGATACTTTGGCTATTGGAGTGTTGTCTTCATGAAATGCTAAGTTGCCCAGAAATGCTTTTCTTCTGTTCATCTGGTTTCACTGTTTGACTTTTTGCTATGTCTTTCTAGATTAACATGTAGACAAATGCCTTCGTTACATACTGATCGTGGCTCTTGTTTCGTCATGCAATTTGTGGACCGATTCGAGAAGGGATGTTGTACTTGATATTGATGTATCACATAGAAATACAAAACTAGTGTCATTAGCTTTTGTTTTACTTTTTAGTCTCTTTAGATGGTGGTTGATTCATTTCGTTGTTGCTCAAAATAAGATGTTGTTTGGTTAGTAAACAGGAAATTTGGTTGAGCATTAAAGTTTTTCTTTGAATCTCATGTCTAGTAGCCTATCTGCTGATTTTTTTTTATTCTTTCAAGTCAAGATTTGTAAAGAGTGAATTGCATAGTTTATATTAACTGAAGGTTTTCTGAATAGAAATCTGTCTTGTTAAATCCAGGCTCCAGATTACAGTGTTATTTCATCTGTTTGCTTCAAAAAGTCAGAGTTTAGATGTGGAGTCATTTGAGTTATTGTGAAAAGCATGATTTGGACCTCTATTCTTGTCTCTTTATCTCCGAAACCTGGTGTTTACTGAATTAACGTAATGATTCTAATGCTCCTCTTCATTCTTCATGGGTCGTTTCTGTTTTCCCATTGTCACAGTGTCTATTCGGGTCTATCCCCTAGTTGTGGTGTCTTCTTCATTTGCTGCTGTGAATCGAGACTATCCTCAAGTGATTTTGTTTTCAGATACATATTCAGATCCTGTTGTGGTTTTATGTGTTGTATTGCCACTGCTTTGGAGTCAAATGTCCTGCTTTTCATTTTGTCTTACGAAAATCGTATAATTCCATTGTGTTGTTGGATTTGAGTCTATTACTAATCCTTAATTTTTATTTCTTTGCATGAACCTCCTTTCGAGAGTCCGTTGGGACTCCCCCAACCTTTTTACATTCCGTGGGCCATGGATGCCCAAACTCCCTCTTCTTCGAGTCAAACCCTTCAACTCACAAATGAAAGGAAATCACTGAACAGACCATGGAAGCCGCAAATACAGAAATATAAACCAAGTATATATTACAGGAAATATGGCCAGAAGCCCATTAGCCGAAGCCGGGCAGAATATTTCAAACGGCCTGGCAGGCCCAAAGATTTTGTTTGACAGGTGGAAGATTGGGCCTGCCTAGCCCAATTTTATTCTAATTCTTTCTTCTTATTTTGTATTTATACATTATTTGATATACTTGTTATCATGTGTACTAATACTAACATTTTATTTATTTTGGTTTCAATCTAATTAAATTCTCCCAAAAGTCAAACCATTTATGTTAGTTTTACTTAATTTTTGTGATTCTCTAATTTAAAAAAATATATATATGTTTAAGTCTTTAACACTTAGTATATTTTTTTCAAATTTAGTCAAGTCTTTCAAATTTAGTCATTTTTCAAAATTTAGTTAATTCTTTCACATTTGGTCACTTTCTTTTAAATTTAGCCAATTCTTTCAAAATTAGTCAATTTTTAAACTAGTCAACCTTTATTCAAAATCAATCAAATCTTTAAAAGTTAGTCGAATTTCCTAATCGCTGGATAACCGCATTTAGCAGCCATTTCGAGTGCGTAAAACCTTCTCGAAGTGAACATGTGAGCCCGAACCCTTTCTTTGGATTTAAAAGGATTTTTCTGTTAGATCTTTTTAAATATTTTATTGGTTTCCTAATTATCCTTAAAATTAGGTGGCGACTCTCTGTTTTTCCTTTCGAATTTCAAAAAATTGATTTTCTCTTAAAATAATTGAGTTTTAAACTGATTTTTGAATTTTTCTTTCAAATAAAAAGCCATTTTTCGGCACAACAGAAATGGCGACTCTGCTGTGGAAATTAATTAGGTTCTAACCATTAGATTAGGTTGTTTGACTAATTATCTGATTTGTTATTATTTGCTCTATCTGTTTAAATTTTGATATTAAACTCTCATTGCATTGCATGGCATTCACTTTTTTATTTTTTCTGTGTATTTGGAAAGATGGTTTTTGCGATCCCGCAGCCAGATTTTCAAATATTCAAACCTTTTCGGAATAAGTGGCAAGATTGTTGGTTCGTCCAATGCTTGCCATGATTTCCAACTCAGGTTGTCCGCCTGAGTACTCGGTCAATTTAAAACCCACTCTTAGATACCTAGGATAGAGCGAAGCCAAATCCCTATTTTTTAGCATTGGCCTAGGACGACCCAATACGTTAGGCGTGTTGGGCCCATTAGAAAGACCACCTTGTGTCCAAAGTGGCCT
>JAABOM020113396.1:0-23825 GCA_011800125.2 Solanum clarkiae | reverse complement strand
TAAGAAGGAAAATCAGTTAATGTATATTTACAAAAAATATCAAATATTAAAAATTTTATTTTTACAAAAATTTTAAATATTCAAAACTCTAATTTTACAAAAAATTTAAATTTTAAAAATTTTAAATTTTTAAAAAATATTTGAATTCATTATTTATCAAAAAAAGGCAAAAAATGTGTAAAAAAAAATGAAGAGGAAAATGCTAAAAAGAAGAAAAAGAAAGTGTATGTTAATTTGAAAATAATATAGTATATATATAAAGAAATGTAGTAGGGGTAAAAGGATCAAATTACGCTTTTTTTACTGTTGCAACGTTCAAAAATGCCCCACGCATGCACCTAATTTTCGTGTTAAACACGCGCAGTGCATGTCAGCAAGTAGTGTCTAATTATTCAGGAATTGGCAAGTTGAAGTGCCTATTTGTGCAAGTTGAAAGTTTGAGTTCCAACTTATAATTTCGCTCCAAGTTTAGGATCAAATTTGTATATTGTGCCTTAGAAAAAAATAGGCAATCTTACTAGCAAAACTTAAATTTTTTCCTATATTTTTATTTTCAAGAAGATCTATGTTAAAGAGGTCTTTGTTCATTTTCCTTCATAGAGGTTTTAGAATTTAGCTTTTATTATTTCAAATTTCTTCCCGATTTAATTTAACAATAGTAAATAATGTTAAAAGTGTTTTGTTTTTCCTTATTTTAATCAAGCTAGGATTGTCTGGATTTGTATGACATTGATTTAATTGTCAAGTTGAGCTATATAAAATAGTTAACTATAAAACTATAGATGCTGAGGTTAATTTATTAGTTTTCTGTAAAGCAAGATTATGTTCTACTGAGTGTGCACGACTAGCAAGATTATTAGTTTCTTGTAAAGCAAGAAGTTTGAAGGTTATGTCATACTGACAACTTTTAATAGCTAGGATCTTCATTAGTTTTGTTTTTTTGAAGAATATACCTAGCTTATGACTTCAGTAAAAGAGATATTTAGTAGCAATAAATTTTTTTTTGCCATAAACCATTTAGCGGCAGTTGAGTTAATGTCATTGTCATTAGGGTTTCTAAAGTTTTTATTGAAATTTTTACAAAGTGTGGGTTATAAATGTCATATTTATTATTGTTATATGATAAATATTTTTGTTAAGTAATTGCTGCTAACTCCTTTGATTGCTGTAGTGTATTAGAATTAAAAAGGATACTAGGTGATTCTTGGTTGTGTCACATTGAAATTTAGAATGTCTTACAATTATTCTAGAATTCTTGTTAACTCCAACATTCATCGAACTTACTCTTACATCCTTGTGTATGGCATATGTAGAAGTGCTAGAAGTTTAAGTTTACTCATAGGCATCACATTGTTTTTTTAAATGAATTTATACCACTAGTCATAGCGTTTAGTAGCTTTTTATTAAAAGAAAGAACCTCAATAGGAACAATTACAAGCAAGGAGGGCTAGACCTTAACTTGTCAAACCTAATGAGGTAACGAACCTCTACTAATTAATTAATAACGAGCATGAAGAAAATAAGAGCTAGAGAGAACTAGGTATTCTATGATCATCACAGAGTTAATACACTCTATGATACTTAAATAAAGTAAAACTGTAAAATTCAAGAAGAAAATTGAGTTATCAACCTTAAACTTCTCTTTACAGATGTATGAATTAAAAAAGATAGATAACCCATCTAAATCGATTAGAAGTATTTCCCTTTTGTTCTTTTCTTGAAGTTTGTCCAACAATATTTGATAGTTCATCACTTCTTCCTAGATTTAGTGAATGATCGAATCTATTAATATTGTTCTATGGTTCTACTTTGTCAGTCGCATAGGTAGGTGCCTTGGAATAAAATCCCCCATCACTTAACTATCCCAACTGTGCTGCCTTCCATGTGTTTTTTTTTTTTTGCTACTTCTACTTCTTTGATACTTAGGTGAGATTTCTCCATCCCCAGCAACTTTATCAAAACATATGTCCAACATAGTATCTTCCTCATTCTCATCAAAACAATCATCACCCAAATCAATAGCATAGGCATCAGTTTGATTATCTCCGGATGCTAAATTCTCTAATTTATTCTTCTTTGAGATCGAACTTTTAGTCCCAAATTATGAAGCTTTTGGGCTTAACTTGCTATCTAAAAAAGGAGGTGCAAACATGTTTTTAGCCCTTGATTTTTTCAGCAATATCATGGGACACTTCATTATTTTTTTTTATCCTCAATTTTTTGCTCAAGTTGTGCATCCATAGATTGGTTAATTTACTGATTTCAAACCATAATGAGTTGCTCCTAGAATTCAACACGATCAGCTAAATTTCCAATTTGTTGATTGGGAGAAGATCAGGGTTCAGGTTCAGGGTTTAGGGTTCAGGTTCAGGTTCAGGGTTCAGGTTCAGGTTCAGAAGATCTGAGTTTTTCTTGCTGTGAAAACTCGCCAGTTTGAGGAATTATGGATAACATTTGATTCCCTAATGCAGAGTCATGCAGCACATTTTTTTCACTTTGGTGCACCAATTTTTTTATCTTCAATACCACTCTTACCTGCCTCTGCATCTAATTTTTTTAAGGGTTCCATTAGCATCATTTTCACTAACTTTCACCCTATGTAAATTAACTTTTTTAGCATTGAGATGATCACGAAGATCGCCTTGAAATTCTTTTACCTTATTATTATCTTCCTTGACCATGACATCAACTTGACCCTTGATGAGAGCTCGACAATCGGATCTCTATGCCCCTGACGTTTACATATCTTACAATAATACGGTAAATAATCGTACTTGAATTTTTACCGTATATTTGTAATCTCGCCAGTGACTAATCAACGAATTGAACCACAAACTTAATCAACCTACTAGTTTTTGAAAAGTTTGAAATATCATTTTCCTTAAAGTGAAGCACAACAGTATGTGTCGACTTTCTAATAATCCGATATTACGTTCACCCTTACAACCTAATTGTTGACGCAATATTTTTCGTAGATCTGGAAGTTTTGGCAATTTGACAATGAGAACGTATTTTAAATTCTCCTCCATGATAAAGCTTTCAAGCTCTTTGGAGTCAAAAACCACTGTAGGTTCTCTATGTTGGAGAATGACTGGTTTGAGAGATTTCTCGATCACTAGATTGTTGGTTCCCGCTGATTCCCGGGGCATATGTAGGCCTTGTAGAAGGATTGGCATTTGTCTCTCCCATAGCCATAGGCTGGGGAGAGAGCGAAGCAGTCATGGCTGCTATTCATGCCATATTGCGAGAGAGAGGAGAGAGCTTTTGAGGTTTAGGGTTTTTTTAACCAAACAATGTTATAAGCATAGGTGTCACATATTTTAGACCATCTTAATTTTTTTTGTTTGTTTGAGCATGCTCCTATATATTTGTGAAAATACGATATGAATAAGATGTGATTAATTTCATTTGCAAAGTCGAGTTTGAGTAAGTTTTATATACACTAACACTGCATTTTATGGTGCAATTTCAGGTCTGTTGAGTGATTATTGTTTAGCTCATTTAGATACGGATGGAGAGATATAATTCTGAGGAAAATGGATTATTTGACTTAAATGAACCAAGCAACTATACTGCTGCTGTGAGTGACTTTGTCAGTGGCCACTATACTGCTCCAACTTCATTTTCTCCGAGCAGACAATTTGATGGAGCTTCTCGTACTGTGAGTGACTTCGTAGGTAGTGTCACAAACACTGGAGTCATACCATTAGAAAGACATCCAAGAAGCTCTTTCCAAGCGCAAAACTTATGGAATGCTCCAACAGCTCTTTTCATTGATCCTACCGAATCAGCTCTTCTCATTGATCCTATTGAATTAGCTCTTCTCATTGATCATATAGAATCCAGGGAGCCAGGTCACAGGGATAATCCTATTGTTATCGAGGTCAGCATTCAACATGCTTTATCTAGTATGATTTCAATTTCATTTTACCATTAACTTCTTTAATAGTATTTTGATATGAAGAAGACGTAACCTATGATCTCCACTTGTTACCCTGATCCATATTACACTCTCATGAATATCTCAAATTGCTATGTCAGGATATGTCTATTCTCGTTTCTTTTAGTTGTCAAAAGTAATCTTGACGTACATGTTGGATATGCTATTTATTTTAATACATACCATTCACGCAATTATTGCTACTGAGAGTTTAAAGTCACAGGATGATTAAGAAGACTATGCTCAACACAATGGCATTTTTTATGAGGAGTACATGTCATACGAGGTAAACAACACATGAACATGTGATATGACAGAGTAATTTTGTCAAATAATGGGTGGTTTGTATTTTAGGCTTGTTTATCACTCTAAGAGCACATAGGTGGCATAAGAACTGGATTGAAGAAGAATGTTATTTCTCAACTTCTGAAGCAGAGCGAGTATCAATCAACCAAGATGAAATATTGCAGTGACTCTTGTAGCATATGTTTGTTAAGGAGTATGAACTTCCTTCCACTTTTAATCTTGTTTGCAACCTTGTTCAATTATAGGCTTTCCTGTTTCGGTGTGTACATGCCACTTATGATGACAACGAAGAACTAGGAAAAAATTGATTGTGGACATGAATTCCATTATCAATGCATCAGCAAGTGGCTGAAGATCAATAATTCTTGTCCTATTTGCAGAAGGATTGCTTTGAATCCATGAGATAGTAATTTCTAATGAATTCTTACAACATTTGCTTTTGTGACGTACGCTTTGGTAGAGTTCATGGTTCATAAATTCAACTCTTTGTGCCGCCTCTTTTTTTTTTTTTTTTGAGACTAATCATGTTTATCAGATGATTGCATCATCTGATCTCTGAAAAAGTATTCTTTTAAAATTGTTGTAATATTTGTTAGAGACATTGCTTGATTGTTCATCACTATGTTTTGCATACTTATGTGTTTGAATTTAGATATTCAAGTTGAGAACACAATGGGTTTAGTACCACTACATTCATAAGTTTTACATTGCGCTTCCAAGATCTCATAAAGCTATGTTCTCTCAAGAGGCAAATTGATGGTTGTTCTGCCACTCCAACCTCAGAGAGAGAGAGAAGAGTGAGGGATAAATGGTTGTTCCCCACACTGTTAGTACACCTTGATTTTATTTTTTTGTATTGTTTTGTTACATTCTTGGTCACATGACATTTAGTTAAGAAACTTGAATGGTTTCACAACAGGCTCTTCTCTCGAATTACACAGCACATGCAACGGTGCATGATCTGACCTTTGCCTCACCAAATGATGAATTACACTTGAAGGAAGGATATCTAAAAATTCCTGGTTTACCAACATTCTATCCAGCCTCTTAAAAATACAATCATCTTCAATTCTCCCGTTCCACCATGTGTAAGAGCTTCCCATGAATTTCAATTCCAATATTGCATACTGTGAATACAATTCGCAAAATCCACTGATTCAGCAGTAGTAAATGGCAGGCCTCCTTGCTTTTCTTCTTCTGTTAATACCAATTAAAGTCTCTTCCAATAATCCAAAGAGTCTGAGTATTCACAACAATATTTTCCAGCTCTTCCCACAGTTCCAGCCTTTCCATAGCGTTGCAACGAGCATATACTGCTGATATCTTGTACTGTTGAATAATTGTTTTGATGACTAACAAATTATTAATACAATATGAGGACTAGGTCAGTATCAGGTTGACACAAATTCAAATGTTGTGTTGGACTACAACTAGAAAAGTTGCCATTGTTAGTGAGACTTGTCCTTCATCGTACTGAAAGACCAGTGGTCTCTTACATAACCCCTCGTGTAGGTATAAAAGACTCTTCTTGTAAGAAACAAAGTGAACTTTTTTAAGGAAACAAAGGTGCAAATTTACTACATGAAAAAGTTATCTTTTGTCATCACTTGAGAGATACGACATCAACTTTAAAGGGACCTGATAGAAGGCGCCTGTAGTTTTCTTTTAGGTTTGATGTTGTATTCAGTTTTAACTATTGTAAGATCACTTCCTAATCTATAAAGGAAAGCTAATCATTTCTTGCTCATTTCTTTCTTGTTGTTGTGGGACTCTCAGTGTGCTGTGGCCGTGAAGTCCTTTGGGTAGAAGTCTAGCTTCATTTAGGTTGATGATAGTGTATGCTATTGTTTTGGGGAGTTGCTTCAGTCTTGTAATCTTGATTGCAAGTTGGAAACGGAAAGAGGGTAGGTCAAACAAACAGTGGTTTGTATTTGACTACTTTGCTTTTACATTTAGTGGATTGTTGGGCTTTTGAAAATATTATTGAACAGGTCGTTGTTGTTTCTCCCTTGATCAAGGAATTTTTCCATACTAATCTCATGTCCTTTACATTCTGCACTTACATTTGTCCCTCATTCGTAGCAGGAGCATCCATCTCTTCATGAACTCCTGTCCACTAACCCTGAAAGTAAAAGTAATTTGTTGTCCAGTGTCACTAACCTATAAGGATTCCCATTCATCATCCCAAAAGACCCCAATCTTTCCAAAGCAATTGCAGTGAGCCTTTTGAAAGCCAAGTTTTCTGTTGTATTATTCCTACTCGAATTCACCCTAAAATGGCTCCATTAGAGCTATAAAGAATATCAGTATCTTTAATTAAGGTTTATAAGTCTATCAAAGGCCTTTTGAGTCTTGATAGATCTTATATTCAAAAATAGAAGATTTTCAATCATTAGGAACTATCCGTGGACTTCTCTCTATTGCTTCTTGTTTTAACCTATAGAGGCAAAATACTTTGATTGCGTTTAACACCACTCTTCAGGCTTCTATCATCCTAGGAGATAAATCTCCATCCTTAGCAATATATTCTATATTTCCATCAAGATTTCCATCTTCATCCTTATTTCTCTCTCTCTGATTATCCTCTTCCCTCATAATTGGTGTATATCAGGAGGTTCTTGAAGATTGTCCCTTATTAGTTGATGTGTCCTATTCACCTCATTTGCATCTAATTGCTTGTTATTGACTGATCTCTGGCTGCCTTTAGGTGGTACAACCTCTTTTTCTTTATATGCACTGCTGACATCTTGAATATAATCATTCACCTTCTTTTCAGTGTTAATTCCTTCTAACTTCTTCTCTATATCTTCCCCTTTGTTGTGTCCTTACTCTTCCTTCCCTTCTTTATCATCTTCAATTTCTCCTTCCCTTGCTGATCCTTACTCTTCTCCATCTTTCCGTCGTTAAAATTTTTACTTCACCTACTGTTTGGTGTTATTTATTTGTGTCTCCCTTTGGTTGTCCTGCTGCTTCCCTTTATCTACACCATCATCACCATTTTCTAGAACTGCGAATTGGTTGTTGGTAGCCACTATTTCCTTGTCTTGGTGTTGTACCTTGGCATTCCATACTTGAGGTTTTTTTATTTTTACCCTGATTTCATCCCTTATTCTTTGCATTAGTCTCATCTTTTTGTTCCTTACCAGCCTTTTCTTTGTTCCCTGCTTCTATCCTTGTCCTCCTATTTAGCATTGTCTATTTTTTTTCTTCATCATTCTTCTTAAAAAACAATTCAGGATGAACAACATAACATTGCTCCTCATCATGTCCTTGTATCATATACTTTCAACAATTAATCGCGTCTGTTGATTTCTTTCATAGTCGAGGAGTATATCATCGGGACCTAAAGCCAGAAAATATACTCCTGGATGAAACCGAAAACGTAAAGGTTTCCAATTTTGGGTTGAGTGCTCTTTATGAGATGAAAAGACAGGATGACCTCCTACATACAACGTGTGGAACTCCAATATATGTAGCGCCAAAGGTCATAAATAAGGGTAGTTATGATGGCGAAAAGGCAGATATTTTGTCATGTAGGTGATTTTATTTGTCTTGTTAGCTGGTTATTGTCACGACCCAGACCTAGGGCCTAGGAGTGACATGGAAAATGTGAACTCGAGAGTCCCCAAACAAGCCTCAAAATATCCAATTCACATAATCGGTTTGAAAGCGTAATAGAATAATAAACACATAGATCTAAGGGATGGGAAAGTAGGACTCATGCTATGGGGATATCATAGGGAGAGGGAGTAACATGAATTCTCAAAGCACCTAGCACATAAATAATAGAGGCTGGGTAAGTATGACTCACTCTATGGGGGCAATTCGGGATTTAGGATCTTTCGCATCATACATATAACCATATCATAAAGCTCATAACTAATTCCATAACGATATCCAATAGGTAGCCATATCCATGAACATAATCTCAAAATACAACACTTAGCATATAATCGTAAAGGAGTTCACAAGATGTCCAACAATTCCTCTAATCATAAGATAGGACGAGGCCAAGATATTTCTCGGGCTCACGCTCAAAGTAAATAACAAAAATAAAACCCCATAGATAGAGGAATGGTGGTTTGTCCTTGGAAGATAGGACTCACCACAATAAGCAAATATCAAGATCCAAGCTAGACGTCGTATGGTGGACGAATGTAGTCCTCGATTTCTAAATGGCTAGATCATGTAGGCAAAAGTATGTATTAGTACGTTTGAATGTAATAAGTATGTAAGTATGCAATGCATATGACTCACCAAACCTACATTCAATGTTAGATGACAAGGAAATATAATATAGAATGAGATATATAGCAAGAGATATAGTATACGATATGCCATGAAACCAATATTGTATGAAATGCATAAATGCTCATATATAGTGGGGATGTAACCATAACCGACATCTCAAACTCATGCGATCTATTACATGAATTTGCCCGATTTGACCTCCCATCGGGTGAGAGAAGATTACTTGCCAAAGATAATCTACACCATACCTTACGACCCGGTCATTTCGGTGTGATGGCCACCTTACTTATGACTAGGTCATTTTGGAAGGATTTCCATTTCATTTCATATCATATCAATAAATGGATAGCCACCCCTCACGACCCAGTCATTTAGGTGATGACTACTATTCCTATGCTAGCACATAGTTCAAGAAAACGGAGAGGGCCCTTGGGGATAGCCTGACGCCCCCAATCCATCGGTGCTAAGTCCAACATACCACAAGAATATTTATATATATACATGCTTTCAGTGAGGAAATAGTCATTTCCAATCATTTTAATGAACATTTAGGCTCAAAAGCCAAATATTCTTAGTAATCATTCATTCTTGGGCCAAAAAGCCAAATCATAATTCAATATTATGTTTCTCATGCATTGGAATAGCTCATTCATTGACCAATACAATGCAAACACCCAATATGCTCAAGGAGCCAATAACAATAGACATTTATGTGATCACATTCTTGTCATAACCAATATATGAGCTTAACTTACCGAAATTATTTCATAAAAACATATGTGATCTTAGCCCTCCGATAATTTCATAAATCTAATGCTCATGAATGCATATGCTATGAATGAGATGTGAATAACATGGGTAATAGAGATTCAAACTTAAATACATTATGGATTCAAGTAAAGACATAAGTAAAATTCACATTTAAATCATAATATAGATCACCCATGCACAAATCAAGCTTTAAAGAGGACATGGACATTCATAACTTCATAATCTCAACGCAAATCATCATATTATTTCTTTAATCAACTTAAAATCACCAATAATGCATAGCTCATACTTTAATTGAATTTAATAAACACTAATATTGAAAACTCATATTTAAAGTAAGCTAAAATTCATAAAATTCACTTGAAAAGAGCTTGAGTCTTCTTAGTTGAAAAGGACCAAGAATCAAACCCACATACCTTAGCTAATGAAAAGGTTTAAGAAGAAATTTGGTGAAGAAAGAGCTCTTCCTTGATTCCCAAGCTTAATTCCCACTAGAGTTCTTTGAGAGATACTTGAAAGAATTTTTAAATGTGAGGAATGAATTTGAATGAGAGGAATAAAGTTTAGGTCATTAGAAAATCTTTAGGTAGCATAGGAAGTCACAAAAGACCCTTAGGATAAACTATAATTATGAAAAATGCCACTAATGAAATGAGTTGAAAAATTGAAAAACATCGCCTCTTGGAGGACTATATACTTGTCTGTGATCTAACACTTGGGAAAAAGTCTCTTGACGAAGGTCCAAAACAGTAATCCCATACTTAGAGTTTTTAAACAAAATCACCCATACAGAGGGCCACACGGGCCGTACAAGGCCACACAGGCCATATGCTTGCCCACACTACCTCCCTTACAAAAATTTTCCACGACAAAGTTCTGAGACGTGATTCCATACTTAGAAAAATTTCACTTCGGAAACCATACGGACCGTACCACCTTCTTTGGACAGTATATTTGACCGTACCCCTATACTTGGTCTCAAGTTGTGGAAATGTCAAGACTAAGGCTACCACATGGCACTCCACATGGTCCGTCAAGCCTTACACGGCCCATATGGGGTCCAAGTGTGGCATGGCTTAGTTCAAAACTCCATGATTAAGCTCCAACACCCCTCACAAGGCTAAAGATCACTCAAGGAGGCCTTACACTGTCCGTATCGCCTTACACGGACCATAAGGGCTCCCATGGAGCGTCATATTTAGCCAAAACTTTTTGAAACCAAAATTTTCAAGCTCCAATGAGGTCGTACAACATTCATGGTCCTTACATCATCTCCACTTTGGGAACATTCATCCTCGAATGTGCAAGAACAAGGCTTCAATTATAACATGAAACATTTAATCACAAGATACAATGCATTTTCATTACTTGAAAATCATAAAGTCATTAAAACTCACATTAAAACGTATTCAAATCATCAAAAACCTCATAGAAATCATTTTGGTGCACATATATGCATGTGATGCCATGAAACTCAAGAATGAAAAAGTTAGGACCACTTAGAAAAGGAAGAACCTAATACCTTAGGCTTGAGTAGATTAAAAAAGATTGGGATATTGTGTCATCATGTCCAACTCCGCCTCCCATGTAGCACTCTCCACATAATGATTTCTCCAAAGCACCTTAACCGAAGCCTCATCCTTGTTACGAAGCCGCGTTACTTGCCTATCCAAAATCTCCACTGGAACTTCCTCATAAGACAAGTTATCCTCAACCTCAACACCTTCTAAGGGCAAAATAGTACTAGTATCACCAACTAACTTTCTCAACATAGACACATGGAAAATCGGGTGAATAGAGCTCAAATCCGAAGGCAACTCCAATATATAAGCCACATTCCAAATTCACTCAACGATCTCATAAGGGCGTACATACCGGGGACTTAGCTTGCCCTTCTACCAAAATGCATCACACCCTTCATAGGTGAGACCTTCACATACACCCAATCACCAACATGAAACTCAAGGTCCATCTTCCTAACATCCGAATAGGACTTTTGGAGACTTTGGGCCGTCTTCAACCTTTCTCTAATCAAGTTCACATTCTTTATAGCCTTTAATACCAAATCTGGGCCAATTAAAGCCCTTTCTCCAACTCAAACCACTCCATCGGTGATCTACATCTCCTACCATACAAAGCCTCAAATAATGCCACACCAATGATAGCATAAAAGCTATTATTATAAGCAAACTCGATGAGTGAGAGATAGGCATCCCAATTACCCTTGAATTCCAGCACACAAGCCCTGAACATGTCTTCCAAAGTTTGAATTGTCCTCTCAGCTTGTTCCTCGGTTTGAGGATGAAAGGTGGTGCTCAACTTCACCTTAGTACCAAGTCCTCTTTGAAACGACCTCCAAAAGTGAGAAGTAAATTGGGTACCATGATCCGATATGATAGACTTAGGCACAACATACAAGCTCACCAACTCTTGGATGTACAATCTTGCATAATCTTTGGCACCAAAAGTAGTCTTGACTGCTAAGAAATGAGCAGACTTAGTTGTCCGATCAATGATAACCCAAATGGAGTCAAATTGCCTTCAGGTCCGAGGCAAACCAATTGCAAAATCCATGTTCACATCTTCCCACTTCCAAGTAGGAATCTCAATATCTTGAGTCAAACCACTAGGCCATTGGTGTTCTACTTCAACTTGTTGACAATTAGGGCATTCAGATACAAACTTGGCTATATCCTTCTTCATACCATGCCACTAATACACCTCCCTCAAATCCTGATACATCTTAGTAGATCCCATATAAACAGAATAATTAATAAGAGTTATGGGCTTCACTCATGATTACTATCCTGAGATCATCTACATCCGGAACACATAACCGATCTTGATACCGAAGCACACCATCTCCCTCATGGGAGAATACCTCTATTTTCTTTTCGGCAACCCATTTCTTCAATTCAACCAATGATGGATCTAGATCTTGCTTAGCCTTTACATCAACAACCATAAAAGATTCAGCCCCATTTTGAATATGAATACCACCATCATTACAGTCAGCCAACCTAACACCCAACCTAGCCAAACAGTGAACATTCTTTGCCAACTCTTTCTTCTCTTCCTCAACATGAGCCACACTTCCCATAGATAACCTAGTAAGAGCATCGATTACCACATTCGTCTTGCCGGGATGATATTGTACACTCATGTCGTAGTCTTTAAGGAGTTCCAACCATCTCCTTTGCCTTAAGTTTAGATCCCTTTGAGTGAACATATATTGTAAACTCTTGTGATCAGTGAAGACATCAACATGCACCCTATATAAATAGTGCCTCCAAATTTTCAACCACCGACTCAAAAGCATAAGTCGGGTAATTACACTCATGCACCTTTAATTGCCTTGATGCATAAGATATTACCTCACCATGTTACATAAGTACACAACCCAAACCAATCCGAAAGGCATCACAATACACCACAAACCCATCTAAGCTATCCGGTAAAGTCAAACCAGGGGCCGATGTAAGACGATCCTTCAAGGTTCGAAAACTCTTCTCATATTCATCCGACCACACAAACTTAACCTTTTTGGGTCAACTTAGTCAATGGAAATGCAATAGATGAGAATTCTTTGACAAACCTCCTATAATACCCAGCCAACCTAAGAAAACTCCAAATATTTGAAGGAGTCAATGGTATAGGCCAATTCTTCAGGACCTTAGTCTTTTTCGGGTCAACCTGAATACAATCACTGGACACCACATGACCAAGAAAAGATACTTTACCCAACCAAAACTCATAGTTTCTAAACTTAGCATACAACTTCTTCAAAGTTTGAAAAACCAACCTCAAATGATTCATATGATTTTGCTCGATTCGGGAATAAATGGGAATATCATCAATGAAGACAACCATAGAACTATCAAGGAATGTCTTGAACACCTAATTCACAATATCCATAAACACGATCAGAGAATTAGTTAAACCAAATGACATCACCATAAATTCAAAGTTCCCATACCTAGTCCAAAAAGTCATCTTAGGAATATCACATATTTTAACCTTCAATTGATGATAATCGGAATGAAGGTCAATATTTCCAATGGGAGTTCGACGCCAATGCTTACCAATGGAATCAATATAGGTTGAACCCTATCGCTTATATACTACCGGGGCTATTGTGTTGCCACCACTACCGGCTGACACAAATTTCATGGTTTCTAGTGGGTTACTTCAGATGTGTAGAACCGTGAGCTATTCGTAGGCTTACCATTAGAGGATCCACATAGCCACTTGCACGATGTTGCATTTATTTGCAAGAGTGTGATGAGAACACATAATCTGTCTATGGATGCTATAGGACTTCATGTTTTCCCATTGTCTCTTACATATAATACTACACTATAGCTATCTGAGCTCTTGTAGAGTTCAATCACTAGTTGGGTAGATTTGCAAAAGGCCATTTTGGATAGGTATTTCCCTAGATCGAAGAAGCTCAAATTGAAGAATCAAATTAATAACTTTGAGAAACTTCCTAGTGATTTGTTTAGAACTACTCGAGAGAGGTTTATTATGTGTTTGAGGAGTATCCCTAACCACAAGATAGTTGATGATGCCTTGGTAGAGATCTTCGACTGTTCCCTTAATGAGAATAGTCAAGCTTGTTCTGACACCATTATGGGGGGCATGTTTTTAGATCAACCATTTGCAAGAATTGCCAAGTGTATGGAGAAAGTGGTCAAGACGAATTGTGCATGGGGACAACGTGATAGAGCTTCTATGAGGAGTTCATGTGCTGTTATTGTTGGTTCAGAGCAAGCCAAAATTAATGAGGAGAATATACAACAACTTACTCAGCTTCACATAAGCATGGATGTGGTTATCAAGCAGAACCAAGAAAGCGTAAATGAGGTAGTTTACCAACCTCCACATGCACCCATATATGAGGAGTCTTATTTTGAGGAGGATGCTTGTCTTGTGAATAATCAGACGGGGTTTTTCTGGACTAATGCCCAAAGGTCCAATCAGGACTATTGGTGCCAAGGTCAAGGAAACCAAGGTCAAAACTATGATAGAGATGGAGCTTATATAGACAACAGAGGTGGTTAGTGTGATAGGAATAGGGGTCTTGAAGCAGATTGGGGTAGAAGAGAGGGTTTCAGAAATGGTCCATATGTGCCACCATATAACTGAGACATAGGCACAAACAATTCTAGAATTGAGGAGATGTTTGATCATTTGTTGAAGAAGGTCGAGACACAAGATGAAAATCTAAAGGGCATGAAATTCGATATCTCAAGCATAAATCAAAAAGTAGAGTCTCATTCTGTGGCTATTAAATAGCTTGAGCAACAATTTGGTTAGGTGTCAACTCAACTGAATCAGTGTCAAAAGGGTACATTACCTAGCAACACAGTTCAAAATTCTAAGAATGAGCCATGCATGACAGTTACTACTAGAGGTGGCAAGAGCACTATTGATCCTCCTATGTCGTTTGAGGTAGAAGATGTTCGTGAGAAGATAGTTGCAGATAAGGATGTGGTTGAAGGAGATGATTGTGTCAAACATGGGGTGAGTGAGGCAACTAAAGAGCCAAAAAAGTATAAGCCCGTCCCAAGGCCTCCTCCTCCTTTCCCTCAAAGACTCAAAAAGAGGGAGAATGAGGGCAAGTTCAAGCACTTTCTCTATGCTTAAGCAACTATCTAACAACATACAACTTATTGAAGCATTGGAGAAAATGCTGGGCTATGCCAAGTATATAAAGGACTTGATCACCAAGAAGCGCACCGTGAGTCATGAGTTTTCTCAAGAGCTTCAACATTGCAATGTCATCACTACCAAGTCCTTGGCTTAAAAATGTGAAGATCTAGGTGGTTTCACCATACCTTGTACGATAGGTGATGTGGAGTTCGCAAAAGCACTATGTGATTTGGGTGCAAGTATCAATTTGTTGCCACTTGCGGTCTATAAGAAGCTAGGTTTGGGTGCCTCTACTCCAATTAACATGTAGTTGTTGATAGCAGATAGAATGGTGAAGAAACCTGTGGGGATACTTTATGATATGTTTATAAAGGTGGAAAAAGTCATATTCCCTACAGATTTTGTGATCGCAGACTGTGAGGTTGATTTTGAAGTTCCGATCATCTTGGGAAGACTATTCCTAGTCATGGGATGAGCTCTCATGGATATGGAAATAGGTTAACTCAGGTTTAGATTGAATGATGGAGAAGTTGTCTTCGACATCCGTCTGTCCATGAAGCATCCAGATGAGCTCAAGAGTGTGGTTTGGGCAATTGGTGAAGTCTAGTAGCCAATTTATCTAAGTTGTGCCGTGATAATAAATCAGATGCTACTTGGGAGGCAACCCAAGTGGACCGTGGCTCTTAGGCACCCAGGTATATTTTTGACCCTTATATATTCTGTTATTGCTTGATTTTGTGCATTGGGGATAATGTACATCTTTTTCGATGGGGTGTGGGTAGTTATGGGCCTTAGTGAAGTTTGAGTATTTTATAGTCCATAACTATCCCAAATTTTGATTCGAGATTTTCTTGCCTATGTTATTTTTCCTCGTGGATATTTAATTTCCGTAGAACTGGCATGTTTAAGATGTTTAGATAATATTTGTAGCCTATAGTACTAAAACTTATAGCATATAACATATTTTTATGTTATGTTTTGAAAATTTGTACCCACCAAAATATTTTGATTAGTGGTTAGATGGCAACCATGCATGTTTGGATGTTTGACAATATTTGTTATGATAAGTGAGGATAATTGAGATATGAAACATGATCTGTGAGTCTCTTGTTGATAATGTATGCAATGTCATGTGAGTGTGAGCTTATTTTGCTAGATTCTTGCATTTTTTTTTGCTAATTCAGAACTTTCCCTGTTACTCTAAGTTAAATTGTAGATTAAATGGATTAGAAAGAGATCTTAGGCCTTTGTTCTTTAATTTGTCCACTTTAGCCTCAACTGACCAACCACATGAAGTTTTATCCATTGTTCCAAATATTTAAGCCTTATATAAACCAATTCTTTCAAAACACCTAATTAGCCTAGCCTTATCTAGTGACAAACCTTGAAATTGGCCCTGGTCTTTCCTTGAGCATTGTGAACCTTGATTGAAGCAAAAAATCTAAGTTGAGGGTGACTACTAAAAGTGGCCCTGGTTTGGAAAATAGATATTATATACTTCAATACAGGATAAAATCCTAAGGTAAGGGTGGCCAGTGTAAAAAAGGAGCACAAAAATAAGGTGGTAAGTTGGGAATGAGGAGAAATGAAAGAAAATTTATGTATTGGGTACAAGAAAAAGGAAAGATGCCTTATGTTGAGCTTAAAAAGAAAAAAGAAGTGTAAAAATAAGGCAAAAGATGAAATATGAGAAGAAAACACCCAGAAAAGATTGAATGTGGAAAAAGGGAGAATAAGGTGCAAATATTAGAGTTGGTAAGGTGAAAGTGATGAAAAATGTAGTTCAAGGATGGCCTTTAGTCACTTATTTGCCAAAATGTCATACCAAAGGCCCCTGAGCCTACGTTACAAGCCTAGAAAGTCCTAAAGTGATCTTTGTCCAGTTAGTTGAAAGTCTGAGTTATGAGTATAGGCACAAGCCTATGGTATTAGCCATCATGCATGAATATGTTTTGTGAGAGTGAGTATTTTTGCAGAGTTCCAAAGCTAAATATGAAATCATCAGTGGTTGTAAAAAATGAGACTTCTTTTTGTGAGGGCACTTACATTACATTGTTAGCATTTGACTTATTCAATGATTATGGACTGTTGATATTCACTTGCTTGTCATAGTTGTATTGTCATATGCACCAATGTGCTTTGGTTTGCTAACTAGCTATATGATCCTATTTTTGGAAAGTTGGTGTGAGTACCTGAATTGAATTGCATGTGATATACGCCATTGGTTTGAGGTCTGTGTGCTGCTATATTGTCTATATAGATTGAGTCGTTACTTGAGGATACGCAACAATTTAAAGTTGAAGGTGTTGATGTGCTATCAAAATATAGCTCAGTTGATGCTTAAAACTTAGGATTTTGTGTATTCTCAATGCGACATTTGTCATTTTTATGTGTTTTTGTGTTTAGTTTTGCGGGAAAGCAGAATGACATGACTTCGGGGCAAAATTGCAGAGTTTTCTGGTTTTTGGAGATTTACGAGATCCTCTACGAGTCGTAGAGCAGTCTATGGGTCATAGAAGTAGTTTCATGACAAATTCCAGTGAAGGTTGAAATATAAAGTTCAAGACCACGAAACCTCTATACGAGTCGTAGGGCATTCTATGAGTCGTATTGGTAGGTTTCGTGTAGATTTTCAGAGAATAATGAGTTGAGGTAGTTAAAGCCTATGAGTCTGAAGTACGAGTCGTAAACCATTCTATGACTCGTAAAGTGGATTTGTAGAAGTGAAGTCCAAGATCTCAAGAGCCGAATACGAGACCCCGATTACGACTCGTAAATCACTTTACGAGTTGTAATGACCTTTCGTAGAAAGTCACCGACCAGTTCTCTATTTCTTAAGGACTTAACTGTAATTACTATAAATAGTACTTTTTAGGTTATTTTTTAGGGTAGTATAGTAGTGAACGCCATTAGAGAGTACTTTTAGGGTTTTATACCTGGAGACCTCAATATTTGGAGAAAAATACACTTGTTAATTAATTTGATCTTACATCTTGTGATTCTAAATCAATATTGGATTGCTTGATTTTCAATTCAATTGGGTAAGTGTTCCAATATTTTTTCTCAATTCATAATTTCTTCATCTAGTCATAGCATGAGTAGCTAAATCCACAACTAGGGTTGTGGGAACCACAAAGATCTAACAAAGTAGACCCGAATATTTTGCAATTCCTTGATTGGGTATATGCATATATTAATCAATTCACTTCGTTTTGCATGTTTTCTAGTGGTGGCCAATATTAGAACTTGGATAGTGTTACCTTCCAGATCCATGTGGTAATGAATAGGAAAATAAATTTATTAACAGGATTCGATGATGTGTTCTCGTCTAATCAACCGAACTAGACCAAGGGGAGGTTGACTGGGACTTATGGGTAATGGTTAGTATTGTACACTATGGAGATGGACCAAGTCACATAGTGAAATTCACCTCTCACCTGGACCAAAGGGTTTGGTGAACTTAAATTACCGTCCTGCATACTATACACGAGATTTGATTTGGTTTATCCAAGGATACTAAGTTGGGGAATCATGGAAAACACAATACCCTAGTTGCTCTCCATTATTGATTGTCTCGTGTGATAGTTAGTTTAGTTTATTTTATTATTGACATTGCAACCCCCCACTTTGGGGAATTGAGTTGGTTAATTACTTGAATTGCTTATTGATGAATTTTATTTGAGTCTACGTATTCCCTTGGGTTCGACCCTAACCTTGGTTAGGTTTTATATCTTGACAATGACCGTTTTATCCTCTAAAAAGAGGTGTAACTTGGGCATCCTCACGGATACTTATTCTTGATGGTTACCTTATTCAATTTCCTATAATCAATGCACATCCGAAGAGATCCTTCTTTTTTTTCTTACAAATAACACTAGAGCACCCCATAGAGATATACTTGGTGTAATGAAACCTTTCTTTAACAAATCTCTCAACTGATCCTTCAACTACTTCAACTCAGCCGGTGCCATATGATAAGGAGGAATATAGATAGGTTGAGTATTCGGGAGAAGATCTATGCCAAAGTCTACTTTCCTTTTGGGAGGAATACCGAGCAAGTTTTTAGGGAACATATCCAGCAATTCATTCACCACCGGGACTGATTCAAGAGTAGGTGACTCAGAATCTACATCCTTGACCCTCCCAATATAATAGATACACTCCCGAGAGATCATCTTTCGAGACTTGAGGTAGGAAATAATCCGGCATTTAATAGCGGAGTCACTACTCTTCCATTCAAGAACAGGCTCTTCTGGAAGTTGGAACTTGACCTTTCGTGTTCTACAATACATAGAGGCATATGATACATGCAACCAATCCATCTCCACAAGTACATCAAAATCAAACATCTCAAGTTCCACAAGATCAACGAAAAGACTTTATGCAACACAGAAACAGGACAACCCCGATAAACTTTATGAGCAACCACAGATTCACTCACGGGGGTATGGACTGAAAAGGGCTCTCTTAAAATTATGGGACTTAAACCAAACTTAATAGCCAACAGAGGAGTCATAAAAGACAAATTTGCACCCAGATCAATCAAAGCATAAACATCAAAATCAAATATTTTTAACATACTAGTCACAACATTCGGAGCCTTCTCAACTTCCTGATGAGCATGGAGAGCATAGAATTGGTTATTCCTTGGAGCAACACCTTGGGGAGTTCTTTTTTGGCCTTGACCACCTTGAGCCACTTGACCTTGCCCTCTCTGAGCATTCTTAGGACAATCAGCAATCTTGTGGTTCTTGTCACCACACCCTTAGCATGCACCCATATCCTTCCAAACAAGCACCCACATGATTCTTTCCACACCCATCACACCTGGGAAACCATGTTCCACCACCCACCAATGCCTTAGGAGTAGACACTCTAACATTAGTAACCTGAGCATTAGAACCTTGGCCCAGTTGGAAGCGACTATAACCACTACCCTTGGAGTTGGACAAAGGCCCTCTTAGGATCATTCACTCTCTTCTCTTTGAGCTTTTCCCCTTCAATTTGCTCAGCATATACCATGAGCCTGAAGATGTACATATCCCGAGTAAGCATAGTCATATGACATTCCTTCACAACTGAGTCAGAGATACTGGAAATGAACTTTTGTATTCTTACGTAGGTGTCGGCCACAAGCATAGGGGCATACTTGGAGAGCTTGGTGAACTTGAGGGCATAGTACCTCACACTCATACCACTCTGTGAGGTTGATGAACTTAGTCATCTTGGCTTCCCTAAGCTCAAGTTGGAAGAAACGATCCAGAAAGTCAAACTTGAACACTTCCTAATTAACAACATTACCACAAAGCCTCTCTATCGGCTATTGGCAATACCACACTTGAGCCACATCTTTCAACTGATAAGCAACCAACTCAGCTTTCTCCTCAGAAGTGACACCCATAATAGTCAACACCTTAGTGAGCTCGTCAATAAACTCTTGAGCTTCCTCATCAACCTTTGACCCATAAAACTCTGAAAGATTCATCGGGATGAAATCTCTCACCCTAGAAGCCAGGGTGGGATCACAAAGAAGGTTAGCCCGCCTAGTCTAAGAAGTCACCACCTAGGCAAGCATAGAAAAGGCCATATGAAATTAACCATTAGAGATAGGCTCTCTCATAAGCCCTTGAGATACTTGACCCTCATTATCTAGGGCCGGTCTTGGTAAGAGAGATATTCCTCGAGGCATCTTCTGTAATGGAGCAATGACACCATCAAGATAAGGAAGCCAAACATACAATCCATAGCACGACATAAGACAAGAAGAAGTGAGACAATTCCTAGAACACTATCATAGCCTCCCACTCATAGACATGGTGCACTTCACACCCATGAATAGGACTCTACTTGACGTGGCATGTTAGACACCGAGGATCATTTACAAACCTAGTACTCTGATATAAAACTTGTCACTACTGACCTAGGACCTAGGAGTGATGGCGAATAGGAACCCCAGAGTCCCCAAACAAGCCTCAAAGTATCCATATTGATATCATCATTTCAGAAGTGTAATCGAATAATAAAACACATATATCTAAGGGATGGGAAAGTAGGACTTACACTATGGGGATGTCATAGGGAGAGGGAGCAACATGAATTCACAAAGCACGTAGCACATAAATACTAAGGGGTAGATAAGTATGACTCACTCTATGGGGGCAACTCGAGACTTAGGATCTTTCGCATTAGTACATATAATTATATCATAAAACTCACAACCAATTCACATAACAATATCCAATAGGTAGCGATATCAATAAGCATAATATAAAAAACAACACTTATGATATAAACATAAAGGAGTTCACAAGATGTCCAACAATGCCTCTAGTCATAAGACAAGATGAGGGCCAAGACATATCTTGGGCTCATCTCAAAGTAAATAACATAAATAAAACACCACAGGTAGAAGAATGGTGGTTTGTCCTTGGAAGATAGGACTCACCACAACAAGAAATCTTAAGATCAGAGCTAGACGTCATACAGTGGATGAATGTAGTCCTCAATCCCTACATGATTAGATCATGTAGGTAAAAGTATGTGTTAGTACATTTGGATGTACTAATTATGTAGGTATCAAATGCATCTGACACATCAAACTTGCATTCAATATTAAATGATAAAGGCACATAATATAGAATGAGATATATAGCAAGAGATATAGTATGTGATATGCCATGAAACCATTGAAGCATGAAATATAAAAATGCTCATATATAGTGGGATGTAACCATAACCGACATCTCAAACTCATGTGAGCTATTACATGAACTTGACCAATGTTGACCTTCCATCGGGTGAGAGAAGATTACTTGCCAAAGGTAATCTATACCACACCTTACAATTTGATCATTTTAGTGTGATGGACACCTTCCTTACGACCCGGTCATTTCGTAAGGATTTCCATTTCATTTCGTATTATATTAATAAATGAATAACCATCCATTACGACCTGATCATTTTGGTAATGGCTACCATTCCTATGCTAGCACATAGTTCAAGGAAAGAGAGAGGACCCTTGGGGATAACTCTGATGCCCCCAATCCATCGGTGCTAAGTCAAACATCCCACGAGAATACTTATATATATACACATGCATTCAAAGAGCCAATAGTCATTTCAAATCATTTCAACACACATTTAGGCTCTAAAGCCAAATATTCTTAATAATCATTCAGTCATTTGCTAAAAAGCCAAATCATAACTCAATATCATGTTCTCATGCATTAGAATAGCTCATTCATTAACCAATATGGTGCAAGCAACCAATATGCTCAAGGAGCCAATAACAATAGACATCCCACACTTCAATTGAATTTAATAAACACTGATATTGAAAACCCATATTTAAAGTAAGCTAAAATTCATGAAAATTACTTGAAAAGAGTGTGGGTCTTCTTGTTTGAAAGGGACCAAGAATCAAACACGCTTACCTTAGCTAATGAAGAAGATTCAAGAGGAAATTTGGTGAAGAATGAGCCGTTTCTTGATTCCCAAGCTTAATTCCCACTAGAGTTCTTTGAGAGAGACGTGAGAGAAATTTTAAATGTAAGGAATGAATTTAAATGAGAAGAGTTAGTAAATTTTAACCAAATTCTGCAATTTACAAATGTTATCTCCAATAAATCCTGTAAGTTTGCTGTTGGTCAAGTCGAAGAGCTGAAAGGTTTCTCATGTTTCCAATTGATGTGGAAATCCATCCAAGTAAGTTGTTTCCAGATAGATCAAGGAATAATAAACTGCTTAAGTTCCCAACTTCATTGGGAATTCGCCCTTTAATTTTGCTCCTGGAGGAGTAAAATTTTATTAGAGATGTGGAAAGGTTCCCTACAGATGCTGGAATCATGCCATTTAGAGGGGTCGAAGATAGGTCAAGACTTATCAAATTTCTGCAATTGGTTAAGGAAGTCATGAAGCTTAACGAGGAGTCGCTAGTTAATTGTTTCCCCACAAGTATAGGTACTGTAAATGAGTCAAAATCCAAGAGAATTGGGAATGAAGCCACTGAGTTTGTTTCCTGAAAGCGCTAGGAGAGTTAGTTTTGAACAATTGGAGATAGAATGAGGAATAGTCCCTGCAAGATTGGTTAAGGTACTCAGAAAAAGCTCTTCAATGTTGGGTAAGATAAACCCTATGTTTGGTGGGAGGGTTCCTGATAGATTATTGTATGAAAGAGAAAGTACTCTTAACCCTAATATGTTGAACATCTCCATAGCAAGTGAACCACTAAAACTATTATATCCAAGAATAAGTTCCTCCAACTCAACGAGATTTCTTATCTCTTTGGGTATTTCACCTAGCATCAGATCAAGAAACAATTAGTGAATTTAACTAGTTAGCATAAATTGTACTTTTGCTGTCACTTTGAATACGTACCAGTAAACCTATTTTTGCTAAGATCTAAAAATTGCATGTTGGTTAAGTTGCCAATCTCCTGTGGTCAGGATCCCTTCAGATTGTTCCTCCATAGCGAAACAAGTTGTAACGAGGAGATATTGAATAGGGAGATCGGGATAGAACTGGTGATCTGATTTTTCTCCATGCCTAACTCCACCAAATTAACAAGATTTTCATTTTCTACTGGAATTATCCCTGCATTTAAGGTGTGATAAAAAATTGAGATAAGTATAAAAAACACATCTAAACTATCCCCCTTTTTTTTTTAGTTTTATACCTAAACTATAGAGAGTGTGAGTTTCATATCTAAACTATTACATATTAGTTTGAGAAATACACCTCAGTGGTGTGTGTAATACACTCTCTCTTTTATTGGAGAAAACCTTGCCACATGGCATGCCACATTGACAAAAATTAAATAAAAAATTAATATTAGTTAAAAGTAAAAGATTAAAATATAAATATTCTTCCAAAAAAATATTATTTTTTTAAAAAATAAAATTTA